>JARYGA010053031.1:0-165703 GCA_030545235.1 Helianthus tuberosus
AAGCAGACCCAAGTCCTTCCTAATCAAGCTTAGGACTTAAGTAAGTTTGCTAAACCTTTCTTGATTAAGTTTTAGCTTAGTTTTAGCTTAAAAGTCAAACCGTCGTAATTAACGGTTGACTTAACGATTAATCACTAATGGTCCAGTGATTAGTCGAATTAAAAGTAGTTATAAGTTGGTAATTAGGTGGGTAATAAACCCCTAAAAAGGTTCCCCCTGATTCCCATTCTAACCAGGTCAAATGTCGGGTCAAACTTTTATTTAAAAAGTCAACATAATGCTTAAAATGTCGTTTATGCATAATTAGCTATCTAGGACATATATAACCTGTTTGATCATTGTTATAACTTAGTAATAAGAGTAAGAACATGTCCAAACATGTTCAACCCGACTATTTCCTGTTTAGACCCGGTTCGGAACCGAAAGTCACATAGTTTGACTTTCACTTTGACTTTCAGTTCTGACCCGTTTAGGTATATTCTTGAAATGCCTCAGAGCTTAAATTGGATTAGGATACATGTTAGAACAACCCTCTGTGATTATACACCTTGGTTCACTAGTTATCCAATTAATATGCATATTTCCGTTAATCGCTCATATGTTGACCGTTATGCCCTTATTACCTTAAAACGTGAATTATGAAAATGTAAAAGTGTAGAAACCTTAATTACTGATATATAAACTTGTATGCAAAGTTTGACATCAGTTTGACTTATAGATTAAGAGTTATGCTCAATATCGCAAAATTAAAGCTTTATGTTAATAAAACGGCGTAATTAGCGTATAGCCTAGTTAAGCCTACTTTTTGGTATCAAACTTAATACCCACTGATATAATATATATTATTTTGGGATTTTTAAAGATTTTTAATTAATTTTAGGCTGAGCATAACTAGTAGTCGAAGGCTTAATCCGGTAATTGTCGGTTTTGCCCTTACGGGCCATAAAATGAGTTTTACTTATCTAAACGACTCCAAACCTTTTGCTACTAATCACATATGATAAATAAATTATTTTAAGCCTTCTGGAAATATAAAAATATCAGATTTAAGTATCAAACCCGGAAATGGCCTTTAATCGCCTTATTTAGCGTTTTTAACGCATAGTATGTATTAAAATTATATTAGACATACCCGGGTTGATACCTACTGATATATGAGGCAAATTATAATATTTTAACAGTAAGCAAAGGTTGATAAACTCAGACCTCAGTTTTGAGCTTTTCGGCTTATGTGAAATGACCAAACTACCCCTACGGGGCATAGTTTGTGTTTAATTTCATTTCGGGCATAATGAAAGACATCCTACTGATGTCACAACATATTTGAAGCATATTAACTTTGGAAACCTGTATATGGCTCTTACGGATACCCGTTACGCTTATTTCGCGTTCGGTTCGGTTTATGTAACTAGTTTGCATAAATTAGCCGAAACGGGTCAAACGTTATCGTTTGTATCTCAAAATCCAGAATGTGTTTAGTTTACCCATATTATACGAGTCTCCAAACTTGTCGGGTCTAAATCACATCCTATCCCGGTCTTCGCTTAATCATGCGTTTTGAACCGTAAACCTTTCCTTAAAACTAACCGGTCTAAGTTACGACTTAAATAAGACCCGTTAGGAATTTAATAGGTTGATAAAACCTTCGTTCCAGATTGAGAGCCCCAGTAGAAGTACTTGTGCTTGCTGATTAGAATATACGGCTGAGTATAAATTGCATTGCTAGCTCAGGTAAATACTTTTAACTTATTTTCCCTTATACGGGCTTGGGATACGGTATTATAAAAATACCGCTTGGTCGGGTGTAGAAACCTTTTAATCGGAGATGATTAAATTGCATAATCCCGTTTTAATCTGTATTGATTGATAACAAATAACATTGGGGGTTAATGACCGTGTCCTGGATATCCTTGGCTCATTTTAAAAAGTGAATGGCCACGACGTAAGCACAAGGTGTAGGCAAAACACCTCCTGTTGCATATGTATAACGTATACTCACTCGTAAGGGTATCTTCTTGTGAGATTATATTTGTGGTGTGTCGATTAATCTTGTCCGGCTTGTATTGTATAATCACCGGCCCTAAATGTTGGACAACCATGTAAATCGGATACAAGATTTTTATTAATAAAATTGTCCCAAGTATAAAAGATTAATTTTGCCTCTGTGCATTTTAATCAATGTGTCAAGATATTTTGTGCCGTTTGCACTCGAATCACTTTTCAAACTCTTTTTCCAAAATGAGTCAGTTAATTGTATTTACCAGTGTAAACTGACGTATTTTCCAAAAGGTTAAGTGACAGGTACTATGCGTAATTGGCTGGGAGCTCAGGGCGTCACTAGGGAATCTTGCAAGTTCTAGATGCCTAAAGTCTGTTGAACAATTTTCTTTTATTGATCCGCCTGTGGATCCTTTACCTTCCGTTGTAATACTTTGACATTACTTATATTCGGAATGTAATATATTTATCTTTTGCTTCCGCTGTGCATTATTATATTGTGTTGTTTGACCATGATGTTGCCAACCACGTCACGATACTCCCCCACCGGGCCCAGCGGTGACACGTGGAAAATCGGGGTGTGACAGGCGGTAGCTGGGATAAGCATTTGCCTTTGGTCGAATTTTCATATAACAACAGCTACCACACCAGTATTGGTGTCGCGCCATTTGAAGCCCTTTACGGACGCAAGTGCCGATCACCCCTATGCTGGGCTGACGCAGGTGATAGGCAGCTTGCTGGTCCCGAAATCGTCCAAGAGACGACAGACAAGATTGCGCAGATTCTTAAACGCATCGAAGCAGCTCGCCACAGACAGAAGGCCTATGCGGATCCAAACCGAAAACACGTGGAATTCCAAGTGGGAGAAATGGTGTTATTGAAAGTTTCACCCTGGAAGGGTGTGGCACGCTTCGGAAAGCGTGGGAAGTTAAATCTGCGCTACATTGGTCCTTTCAGAATTTTGGAAAGAATAGGACTAGTAGCATACAAGCTGGACTTGCCTGCTGAACTCCATACAGTTCACGATACATTTCATGTATCCAACCTGAAGAAAAGTCCAACTCAAGATGACATTGCCATTCCCATCGACGAGATTCATGTTGACGACACGCTCCATTTCGTTGAAGAACCGGTTGAGGTTACGGACTGGAAGGTAAACAAGACCCGCCGGAGCAGTGTCAAGCTCGTCAAAGTTCGTTGGAATGCCAGACACGGTCCTGAGTACACCTGGGAGCGTGAGGACCGGATGAAAGAGAAATACCCCCACCTATTTCCTAAGAACCCTGCATCTACAAGCAGAACTTAAAATTTCGGGACGAAATTTTTCTAACGGGGGGAGAATGTGACAACCCTCACTAAACCAGGTATCCGTACGACTTAATTAATACTTAATTACTGCTTAATTACTGTGCTTGTTTGAGATTACTGATGAACTGCTACTTGATTACTGATACATGTACTTACTTGCATCATACTTTACTTGCTGTCACTACATTATTTACATGTTGAACCTTAGTGACACACATGATGCACAAAAAGCACAGTAGCACTATAAACGGATAACCTATTGAACATGCTGATAAAGCCAGCATCAGGCAGGCACTGCCTCTAAGGCCTGTATGAGCCAGAAATATTTTGCTACACTAGTGGTGAGTGTAGGGATATAAGGGTTGTAGAACTGCGTCTCTAGGAATAAGTTACAATGACTGGATGTGCCTAAAATGTACTCTAAGTACAAAATTCAGCACTTTACATAATAATTCAGCTTTTAGCTACCTAATAAAGTGCCAAAACATGAGAAAAATATTACTAGACACTTTCCAAAGTGTCAGAAATGAGTTGTGTCACTAAAAATGGTATTAACAACACTTTAAAGCTTTGTTAACGCTTTAACGGATTACTATCCAACCGAACAACCGGACTATACCCGGAACATGAAAATATTGTCATTTTCATTGTTTATCTTTTTCTGAGCCAGTTAGGGTCCCTGAATACCCTAACACCCATTGTAACGCGTGACACACCACTAACCGGGTTAAGCACTTAACTAACTTACTTAACCTAACTATTATCCTAACTAACTAGTTAGAATCGAACTAGACCCCCCCCCCCCTTTAGGAACCGTCCCCATCTAGGGGACATACATGGTACAATGTTGATTATTTTAATCCTAGTGTTTAATATCTTGCCTACATATAATCCATTGGTTAAACACATTAGAAATTGTCTATAAGATCATGACTAAACACACTTGATCTTTCACTTCACAACACAACTCAAAACTCTCTCCCTCTCTCTATAGAAGCTACGGCCGAACACCCCCTTGAACACACCACCATTTTCGAGTTTAGTTCATCACATTCCAATCATCTACAAGTGTTAAGGGTCGCATATAAGGAACCTTGGAGCAAACGGAAGGCGAAGGACCTCTCTACTTTGCTTTTATCCACCCTATTTGCGCTTAGATTCTTCCCTAGCCTCGAGCTAGTGGTATGTTACTTAAATCACCTACTCGAACTATTTTGAAGTGGTTAATACGATGTGTAACGGTTAAAACTCGAAATCTTACAAGATAATGCTTTAAAGCTTACTAATAACACTTAAAAAGATGGTTAAAAGCTTATAAGTTGTGTAAATGTTGTAGTATTTGATTTGTGTGATTATTTGGACCCGATCTATGTTGTGGTAGCTCGGATCATCATTTAACCCGGGTTGGTCATGATCATGGATCATGACACAAGGTTGTGACAAAAGTAACAAGGGTTAAAGGGTGAAACTCTACCACACACGAATCATGAACTTGTGTAAAAGCGATTTAGCTTGTGAAATAGTGTTTAAAACTAGTAGATCTACGTAGCTACAAGTGGTATTTTCAAAGGACCACGTATCAAAGAAATCATGCTTTTTAAAGACGGATCTTACACTAACATGCATGATTTTTAGAACACACAAGTGTGTAAACACTTGTGTAACACAAAGTTTCGACAAAATAACTATTTTTGTAAAAGTTGACAAGAAGTTGTAAAGATGGAATTTCTTTAAAAACAAGACTTTTACGAAACCGGATTGTTTTATATAAAGATCCACTAAAAGTAATGGGATTTACTTCATAGTTTGAATAAATCACAAGTTCATGAAATTTATGCGATTTATACATATTTTGACTAGTTTGTGATTTGAACATTGTTTTGATTGAATGATAAAAATGATTGGTTTGATTTATAAAAGAAAATGATACGCTTGAAAGCGTGGCCACCTCCAATTACAGAGGAAACTCTGGCGAAATTTTTCTAAAAACCTAACACTTAGAATTATTTTCACTATAAGTGTTAGAAATACATTTTGACTTGTTTTCAAAATATAGATTTCGCCACGACTTATTTACAAAATACCGGAGGTGGGATTTCACAAAATAAAACGTGATACATATATATATTTAGTATATATTTTTCACAACATCACTTGTATAAGTGTTTATGATTATTTTGTGAACTACGTAAATATTATTTTTAGAGTAAAAATAATATTACTAAGTATTATTTTGGGAAAATCACATGTATTAAAATATAATATTTTTGAGAAGAATATTTATATTTTGGGAGTTAGAAATAAAATATATTAAGTGAGACTTAATAGTATAATCCGAAGTATACGAACACACATGTATTAATTCCCCCATCCTTGGGAAGGAGAATAACTACCAAGTATACAGAATGTAAACACGAAATAGTTGCCTAACTATTTCCCAAAAACTTAAACCTTAAAGCTAAGGCACGGCCGTCCATCTAATAGAGTTAGTACGTGTAGGTCGTCACATAGCTGCTTGATTTGGAGGCATACTTGGTAGAGACGCACCACTGTGAGTTCATGTCCCCCTTTTCTCTAACTGTTTTCAGTTTTCTTAACTGCGGGGGTGAAATACATGTTACTTTGATTACAAGTACTTTATACATGGTATGGTTAGCGTAAGGAGGTTTACTACTTAGATCATGTGAGTGGGTAGGCGTGAACTGGAGGCCATTAATCCTCATTATAGGACCAAGGGACGTAAGCGGTAGATCTATCTGGGTGTAGCGAGCCCAGCCCCAGGCCCAACAGAACGGACCTCGGGGTGACTTTGTGCCCAACGCAAAATCCGCTAGGTTTGAGTCTTCCTACTTGCACTTCACACATATCAATGGCCTTGCAAACCGTTGGTGATCTCTCTTTTTCCTTATTTGCTACATACCAGGATTTTTATACTTACAAAGGTTTATTTACTCACTTACACATGAACTCGCTCAACATTATTGTTGATTTTTCAACTTACATGTATTTCAGGAAATTAAAGATCTGGCGCGGTATGTTATGTTTTCCCGCTGCATATGGGTTCCGAGGTCATCCCAGTTTAGGAAATGTGACTTTTTCCTGGACGAGTCACAAATCTTAAACTGCGTTTATTTCATGTCAATGTTTCTGTCTTTCAAACAATATTTTATGTTATGATGTTGTAAGTCTTTAAGACAATGTTATGTTACTCTGGTTTTAAAACTTAATCAAATGGATGATCTTGCATGATTTTATTTCATATAGCTTTGTTATGATTAAGCTATGGTATTAAGAAGTCACACCAAAATTAACCACGCTTCCGCAAAGCCAGGGTGTGACAGACCTATCCACCAAGAACACAATTAAGTTTTTAAAGCATATTTACATAAACAGTTGAAGGCTTCATCCTGAAAACACAGAATCCCTCCACCTCCAACTGTTGAATTGTTCTAAAGCATGTAGTAAATTAAAATTGTTCTGAGTACAGGACGACCAGATGATTCAGACCCTACAAAGAAAAATACAGGTATCATTGAAGACAAACTAACCAAGATACATGTTCAGTATATGTGTACGGGATACAGGATCTGGATATTTACCTTATTAAGAAAGGAGGTCATGGGCTTGATGGATTCCATGAAGCCAAGGTCATCATAAGAGAAACCTTCGGCAGCACCAGCAGAGGGCTTAGAGCTGGAGGCAATAGATGACTCCTTTTTTCATAAGGACATGCATGGAGTAGCTGTCAAGCTCCTCAAGGAATGTTCAAAATAGTTATCCTTACCAGACATGTTGGAATGACTAAAAAATATATCCGTTGGAATCAGGATATCCAACAATTATATTTTTGGGGACAATTGTTATAGGTGAAATTCTGAGCCCATATCCTGACACTATATCTTGATTTTATGATATCTGTTTTGTTCCATTCTTTTTCGAGGTAAGCCCTAATATTCACGATTCTTTCGGTTTTTTAGATCTGCACCAACGGGTGTTGACGAAAAAGGAATTACTCTTTGTTTTCAGAATGATGTTTGGGGGTTTAGCTATGACATGTTGTGCTGATAAACTTTCTGATGTACCGACTGATCTTTAGGTCAAATTTAAACTTTCTTATTTATTTATTTTCGTTCTTGCAGTTCTCTAATGGAGGAAGATGTACTTGATTATAAATGACATATTTGCCATCATTTTTTTGCACATACGACACTACAATTTGGTGTTTGTAAAGTCAAAGAGATGTGGACTGAGGTTGTTTCTGTCATGAAAATAACTTATGTAGTAGTTCGTTAGTTTCATTTTTTGTGACACATTGTTCATTATTATTTATTATTTTGGGATTTTTTTGTCAGGTGCCCAAAGCAAAATGGGTTCCTTTTTTTAAACGTTTGTAAGTTCTTATGGATTTCTTTGAGTACATCTTTTTGTTATTTTGTCTTTTTGATTTGTCAATGTCCCACCACTTAGCTATATATGTTTTCAGGAGTTGGAGAATATATGTTCGGAATTTCGCATCATACATGCCTGTCACGTTGACTTGTGATCACCATGTTATTGGTGGTATGTGTTGTTATGACTATAATTATGTGTCTAAATGGACTCGGTCTGGTAACGGATCAGATGGGTATATTTGTTGATACATATATTTGTTCATGTATATTGTTTAATCAAAAAAATTAATTATTAACTAATAAGAGTTCGATTTTTTATATTGGTTGCTTTTTAAACTAGGGGAAAATGGTAATGGGTCAACCCGAACCATGAACTTTTTGTAAAAGTGCCAAAGGGTCATGGTTCAGGTTGAAAAGAAAGATTACTGATTTAGTCAGCTAGAAGCCAAATGTCATGGTTGGAAAGAAAGATTTTTATTTATTTAAAGTAACCGACAGAGTAATATTTGGCATGTGTATTTTTAATCAAGTTATATGTTCTTAAAGTTCAGAAAAGAAAACACCGACCAAAATGGTATAGCTCAGCCTTTATCCAAGTCACTGAAAAGCCTAATGTAAAAAGATCACTACAGCCACCTTCTGCTTTAATAAGTTGGTTTTGTTACGTTAGTTAAGGTCTCAAGAAATGCAGAGATTGGGATAAGCCAGGGATGTAGATATGCAACCATGAGCTCACTTGGAGAATCCAAAGTTGAATTGCTACTCTAGATGGTTCAGTAAGTTTTTAAAATCTTTCGCGTACATACCACCATGGTGTTGCTGGTGCTGCTGTATGTATAAGAGTGAAATGTGCATATAGAATTAAATGCAATCATTTAAGGGTCTATAATGATATCAAAGAAATTAAACGTTTTATTTTTTTGATACATATAGTACCATACATTGTTATACTCTAAATCTCTATAGTTAGTATAAAAAATTGGTTAATTTTAATAGGATGTTTATGGGCATGATATGTCAGTCATGTTGTCAGTTAACATGAATAGTAAGTTGGGAAGCACTGTATCAAGTTCTCATCCTCAAAAGAATCTGGTACTTGAGTCACCCTTACAAAATGTATGCTAGCAATCTTGCCTTGACGGTTAAGCATAAGGATCTAAGAAATCACTTTAGCAAGTTTGGTGAGGTGATCAGCTCAACAGTTTTGCATGATCATAAAGGATCTAAGAAATCACTTTAGCAAGTTTGGTGAGGTGATCAGCTCAACAGTTTTGCATGATCATAAAGGCAAAAAAAATTACATATACAGGTTTCATTCGTTCTCATCTTTTGTAGAACATGTTTAACTACTATCTTCTCTTTTTGTATCTTTTGCATATGGTAGAACAATAAAGCTTTGAGAAGTTGTAAAATGCCCCACGCCAAAGCCTCGAGTGGAGTTTCATGTATATAGAAGGAATTGACGCCATATGGGTACCATACAAGTATTAATCTTCATTTCTTCATGTACCAGTTCATTCCAGAATGACATCGATCAACAATTTCCAGGTATTTATAACCTTTGTATATTCTCTCTTTACAAACATATGAACTATAGATCAACACTTGTATTTAAATTTTTGTTTTCATTAATGTATAATAATACAAGGTTGATGCTTTAGTTTGCACTATTTTTTATTAAAATCTTTAAATGATTCATCTCTGAATCATTCTACTAACTTGATCATTTGTCATTCTCTTAGATCTAAACGTTTTCTATTTACAATTTATAGAAATGCCTGTGATTTCTTCAATTCCGACTACGGTCGAAGAGACTTCAAGGATTACAGTGATCGCCGCCCACAGAATCGTTCGAGCTCTCGATTACGATGTTGATGGATTTTAGGCCACCTGCGACCCAAATATGTCTTATGTCTGTGTTCATGTGCAACCAGGTTTTGTAATTTTACTTTTTATTGAATTTGAGTGCTTTTGAAACTTTTTCTATGTTATTTATTTGATGCTCTAAAGTGATAAGTTTAATGCAACTTAAAATACGAGCCTGTTAGGTCTTTGAGTTGGCAGGTGTGGTAAGTATTGGTTCTAATTCGCCCTAAATTATGTTTTATTTTTATAATTATAGGAATTAAGTTGTATGAACTTCACATGGTTCGATGAAACTACTGACTACTGATCAATTATATCTTATAAACAATTTGAATGTGATGAACGTTTCTTTGTCAGGTCCTAGACATATTTTGGGTGGAGATCTTGCTCGTATGATACAAATATAATATAGCCTTTTCGATTTAATAAGGGGCACCATGTTTCAAACTTTTAGGACTTGAATAGTTAACTTATATTTTGGTAAAAGTTGGTTTGTTGTATTTAACAAAAGTTTTATAATTTTCCTATTACTATGGAATGTTTATTCATTTTATTTGCAGGGGGCGGGTCTGCTTGGACAACTGGTGTAAGAAGAAGTAATAGAATTAAAACAAAACCCTTGGAATATTGGAAGGGTGAAAGGCCTTTGCATGCATGAGTTCATAACAATGAGTGCTTTATCCTCAAAATAAATGCTTTTACTTTCGACATTTTACATGATCCATCGTGATTTAAACTTTGACTTAGCATATTTGACCCGTTTACTTTTACATGGATCGATGCAGGTTATGTTAAATATCTAACGGGTCAAACGGGTATAATAATAAACATGTCAATGTGCCGAGTATGTGAAACGGGTCTAAATTTGCTTAATTCGCTATAATCAGTTCTTGGCTTTCTGTTTTTGAGGTTTAGGATTAGCAAAAGTGTTGTTGACAAAATCATAGCTTAAAGAATGTTTTTATATATTTTGTACTTGTTTTTATTAGAAAACTCAGAGATATGGTTTGGAAATTTGCGTTTTCGTTCATCGAAATGTTGTTTACTTTTGCAAAACCTGCATGTCTTTCCACCCTCGAAAACATTTATAAAAATGTAAAACCGTAAAAAGTGGGGGTTATGAACTCAAATCGATATCCTTGTGCAAAGCTAGTTTAATGTGATTCTGTAATATCGTTCCAAGAACGTGAACTCGCTACCATGCAATCTATGACATTCCTATCAAGGAATAAACTTATAAGTTTCTACTAACAAAGTAGCTAACTACGTGTCACCGAGCTCCACCGAATCGTTAACCATACGATTCTATGAAGGCGTTATTATCTTGATTTGAAATAACCAATCTATGGTTATTTGATTCCATTTATAGACGGGATAATACTAATTCTTGGAAACAACTAAGTTTTCGAGAGATTAAGGATATATATATATATATATATATGAAACCGTATTAGTCGTCTCAAAAGGTAGTACGCTTATGTAACATATATTGAAAATAATACTTTGTAAACTAGTATAATGTGTTCACGCGTTTCCCGAATAGTCGTCATACACGTTGACGGATAATATACGACTCGTCGTAGTGTTTCGTAAGATGTAGACATACACATATATATGTATATATGTAAACATAAGTGTATATGTATCTAAACTTCGCGTAGCCGAAATAATAATACTCTCGCATCTCGTGGATTATTATCAAAATGATTATACAATGACACGCTTGTTAGGAAAACGACTTCGTTGTTTTGTTATCAAAATAACTCGGTTAATAGTATATATGAAGATCGTATGGTATCGCGTCGAATTACGTTTAGACACTTGAAATAAATATCAATACTTATATTTATTTTCTAAAATCTTCGAGTCATAGACGTTGTAAATAAATATAACTAATTATTATATTTATTTTAAATAATCATCGAATAAGTTTCCGCATTCCGTTATCTTGTAAACCGCTTTTGTCGGAACGTTTTAAATTTGTTTTTGTGAGTTATAAAGAGTCGTCAATAATAAATATACATTTATATTTATTTTATAAAAATACTCGAACCCCGAAAGGTGTCGTTTTTTCAAATATAATACGTTTCGTATTTCAGATTTTTACGAAAACGGGTAGAGTTTCCTCTGTTTTTGGACGATCCCAACAATCAAAGTGTGGATATATTTTCAAAACGCAACAATAATTCAATCACATTATATATTTTTCGTCAAGTGTGCAAAAATGTAAACAACTCACTACTCGTATCGGTTTGAGCTCGGTTCGCGTAAAATATAAAATATATAAACAACATAATAAAATTCGCGTCATTATGGTGTTACCGGGCCTTGCGTTGACCATCAGTTGACCGGTTGACTTTCGTTGACCGAGTTGACCCGAATTGAACCTGATATTGACCAAATTGATCGAACCGAACCCGAACTAAGGTTGACCACGTTGACCATCTTTGATCAGTTGACCAGGTTTGATTGAGTTTACCCGGTTAACCGAGTTGACTGAGTTGACTCGTGGTTTTGACCGAGCTTGACCCGAGTCTTGCCGAGTTAAACCGAGTCTTGCCGACTTGAATCAAACCTGAACCGAGTTAACTAAAAACTTGTAACACCTCGTAAAATCGTGTCCAATACGTGTTGACACGTGTAATAAACCCTAATAAAGTCAAACGTTGACTATGAGGGACTAATTTCGTCGAAAATAAAAAACCTTGGACATGAAAGGACTGGAAGTGTCAACATGCTAAACTTATGCCTCTGATTGACCACACATGATGAACGTATTCTTAAACGAGTAAATATTCGGACGTAAGAAGCCGTTTGTAAAAGAAATGGAAAGTTTACAAGACCAAGGGGTTAAACGTGTCAACATGTTAATTCTTACCTCTGAATGACCGTTTAACGAACCCGGGGCTTCGTAATGTTCGATTATACTCTCGAGAATACGTGATAATAAATTCATAAGGTTTCGGTATCGTTATGAGATAATTAGACAAAATATCAAGAAGATGGGTTAAAGGCGTCAACATGTTCAAATTAACATCTGAGTGACCTTTACATGAAACCTGAAGCTTAACGATACTCAATTTCACTCCCGATAATAATTATAATTCATCTCAAAGATTATTTGTGCCAAATATATACCTCAAAATACTTTAGAGGGGTTAAACATGTCAAAAATGAAAGAATATAAGAAGTTTTAGAGGACCAGTGACAAAACTTGACATTTTTTGAAACCTGGTGTGTGCCCTAGCGTTGCGTGTAGGGCTGTAAACGAACCGAACGAACACGAACAAGGCCTTGTTCGTGTTCGTTCGTTAAGGAAATAAATGTGTTCACGAACGGTTCATGAACACTTACCGAACGAGATTTTATGTTCGTGTTCGTTCATTAAGGAAATGAGCGTGTTCACGAACGGTTCACGAACACAAATAAATTTGGCGAACGCGACGAAGGATAAAGATAGATGGCCCAGAGAGTAGCACTCGAACTTGAATCCCTTATTGTGGAACGGAGGTCGATCGTATTCGTGAATGTAAATAATGAGAAATGAAAGGGAAATGATGCATAAACAAGGTGAAAGTGGGTTTCCTAGTTTAATTGTTAGGGAAATAAAATAAATTAAAGTTTAATAATATAAAAAGTACAAATAAAATATAAGAAAGAACAAAGATATTCAACTAAAACACAAACATACGAACATAAACGAACGCAAATCAACGAATGTTCACAAACACGTTCACGAACACCTTACCGAACGTTCACGAACACAATCGAACGAACGAGACCTCTGTTCATGTTCGTTCATTTAACTAATCGAACGAAATTTCTTGTTCATGTTCGTTCGTTTATTAAACGAACGAACATAAACGAACTTCCCGCCGAACGGTTCACGAACTGTTCGCTGAACGTTCGGTTCGTTTACAGCCCTAGTTGCGTGACCACCTCCCCCTATTCCCGTCGCGCGACGCGACAGGTTCAATTTCGCATAATCCTACCTGCAGCTGCAGGTTTGTTACTTGCAGCCCAAACAAACCACTATACACTCTTGATTTCGAAATTAGGGGCTCTCTAATGGTTTTAAAACCTGTTTAAGACACCTGGAATGATCCTAATATGTCCCTAAACACTTGGCATCATCATATCAACTCTCAAAAACTATAACTAGGGGTCTTGGGTCACCTTAAATCCTTGCACCTCTCAAAAATCATTCCCTCTCTCTTTCTCTTGGGAGTTCCTGAGTAATTGGGAGCACCCTTGGAGTTTTCTTCAGTCCAACTATCAAGCTAGGACCCTTTACTAGAGCCACCCGGTAAAAGCTACCTGCATTTAATTAGATTGGATACGACTGAGTTATTTTGCTATGAATCAAGTATTAGCTCAGGTAAATACTTTTAACATATTTTCCCTTATACGGGCTTGGGATACGGTAAATTATTACCGCTTGGTCGGGCGTGGGATCAATCAAATGCCGGATTGTGGCTAGTAAATCCACATAACCCATTTTGATACTGTTCTGTTGATAACTTAAACATTGGGGGTTAATGCGACCATGTCTTGGATATATCATCGGCTCATTTCAATTGTAAATGGCCATGACCGATGCGCAAGGTGTAGGCATACACCGAAAAGATGCCAATACTATAATATTAATTACCCACAAGTTGGGGATAACTCTTTTGTGGGTTTTATAAGTGGTGTGTCAGTTAATCAAGACTCAGTCTCTGTACTGGGCCCCATATGTATGGTAAACATGTAATTCAGTATACAAGATTATAAATGTAATTATCCCAAGTTATAAAAGGTTTTGTGCCTTGTGCGCCTAAATCAATTTTCATAAACTCTTTTCAAATGAGTCGGTTAATTGCATTTACCAGTGTAAACTAACGTATTTTCAAAAGACTAAGTGACAGGTACTACTCATAATAGGCTGGGAGCTGCTCGGTGTCGAAATAGAGGATCTTGCAAATCCTTAAAGATGCCTTAAAGTCTGCTAAACTTCATTTTATACATTCTGTAATGATTCGCCTGTGAATTTGATATTACAAGCTCGTCTATAATTAATATTTTGATATTTTTAGACATTGGGTTTGTAATAATATTTTATATTCCAAGACTTCCGCTGTGCTATATCTGTGTTTAATTGCCTATGATGATATCAACTACGTCACGATACTCCCCACCGGGCCCACCGGAATATGTGGAAATATCGGGGTGTAACAAAACTGAACTGAGGGAATCGGGTAAACCAAAACTCGAACTGGACAACCACAATAATTACCCCGCCCTACTGCCGCTGCCGCCGGCGTGGCTCCGACGGCCAACGCCGCCGTCGGCCACCACCATCATCATCATCATCATCATCCTGTCGTCATCATCATTATCATCCTGTAGTCATCGCTTCACTCAACCATAACCACCACCTGAAACGACAATCAAACGACAGGAGAAAACGTGGATCTTTACAGATCTGAAAGAAAATGAGAAAAGGAAGTTAAGAACACTCATTGGAGAGAAAACAAAAGTTCGGTTCGCTGCTGCCGGAGCTGAAATCTACCACTTTCGTTGCTCGAACGGGGAAACTAGTGCCGGAATTGTGATCGGGAGGTCCACTTTAGGGGGTACGCGCCGTGACGCGCTGGAAACTAGTCGCCAGACCACTGCCGCCAGAGGTGGCGCCGCCGTGCCGCCGCCGCGGCTCAGCCGGTGGCCGGCCAGCTCCGCCGTGACTTGTTTGCCAGAGAGAATGAGAGAAATTGGTAGGTGTGTGTGTTTGAATGGATAAGATGGGGTTTGCAATCCCTTTTATAGCTAGGGTTTCTCAAGTGGGTTTGGGCCCAAGGCCCACAAGCTCGCTTCTTGTGTTTCGCGCGGCCCAAACGCTCCTACGAGGCCCGTTTTCTAACCCAATTTTCATGGAACATTGTGGAATATAATTTTAGGATAAAAAATACGAAAAATGATGTCGGTGAACGATGTTTGACGCGTTCGTTTGGCGGTTGCGTTAAAATCGCGTAAAATACTTCAGTTGTCGTTTTTAATTCGTTTTTCGATCCGATTTCGACTGCGGATATTAAAATTTTATTACGAAGCTAAATATTTCATAATATTTCAGTTTTGAAGGTAATACACGAGTCCGATGCTCCCATTTCGTTGTCAGTGTGTTCCTACAATCACGTTTTTCGTTCACGTATGCGTTTTGTGACATTCGAAAGCATGATAGTTTGGCAAAACCAAATTCATATGTGTAAATTATACGTATAAAGCTCATATTTGTCGACGTTGTCGGTATTATGTCCGGTGTCAGTTCGTTACCGCTTATCGTTCAGCAGTCTTCCCACAAATCAACATTGGCATACTGTAAAGCCGAATAGACGTTCCTAGGCACTCCAAAAGGCCTATTTAAGTTTATTTACGTCTTAAACACTATTTATGATTGTCTAAAAGTTTGTTATCCGCGTAATTAAAAGGCATAAATTACCGGTTGTCACAAGAAAGGGCTGCCAAGGAATGGCAGGTGTAGGAGAAGTGGTTTGCCAAGGGATCAATTGCAATTGAACCAAGCACCCTTATTTATAGATGGAAACAGACTATTTGCATGGCCCTATGCCTCCTTTTTCTCTGTCTTAATTTAATGAGTTGTCAGTCTGTATGCTCACACGGCCCCGTGTGTCAACAGCACGACCCCGTGGTCCTTGTACTTGTTGTACTATCCAAGATTCTGCATATCTAGGAGTTGATCAGGGCTCGTGTCCATGGGACACGGCCCCATGTCTCTTGTCTGCTTCTGTTTGTCTTCTTCTACTTGGAATCTGGAATGGGGCACGTCCCCATGCCTTGGTGGCACGGCCCCGTGCTTGTCTTCTGATTCGTTGTTTTGGGTATTGAGGTGAAGCTCGGAGGGTTGGTATGATGTATCAACTTCTCTTCTTTTGTGTTTATATTGGTTTATGTCGTTAATTTGTTCCTTTTGTACATTTAAGCTCTTTTAATCCTGAAAATCAAAAGTATACAACGAAACACACTTTTTCCAATATTAGTACTTAAAAAGGTTGATTTTATACCTTATTTGATATAATTTATATGTTGCATTTGGTGCATATCAGAAGATCTACTCCTTTCTGCATTTCCAAGCTTTCTCTAGGAGTTTTAAGAAGTCTTCTGGTCTTAGTAAGTGTGACAACTCGTATTTCCGAACCTATTTTTGTACTTCGATGTAACGTATGTGTACGATATGTGACATTTCGAACCTACTTTGTGTAACGTTACGTGCTTATGTGAACCTTGTTGATTTAATGAATGTTATGTTTGATTTGTGCTTGTATGTATGTATGTATGCAATCGGCCCAAATACACCACTCACACTCGATCGCACAAACCCATCCGGGCCTTACCTTTGTACACGGACCAAGGGCGACCCAATAGAGGGCTCGGCCCACCCACCTCACACGCATAACATTAGGATGTTGTAACCATTCTACACTTTACCAAAAACACACACAAGTTTACAAACCCTAGAAGCTCTCTCTCTCTCTCGTTTCTCTTGGAACCCGACGGCAACACCTCTCAACTCTCGAAGATCCTTGTGTTCGGATCATCCTCGCTACACACTCTAATTCGGTTAGTGTTTCATGATACGTGTTTGATTAATGTTGTTATGAATCTATGTTTAACTAAATGATTAGGGTTGCATGCATGATGAACAATGATGTACTACATGATTAGGTTCTTGTGAATCGGATGTGTGTGATGATGATGATCGGTTATCATAGCTTGTTTTTGAATTGATTACATGATGAACTAGAACCGAATGCTTGTTAATCGGCTCACATGTATATTGTTGTAAATCGATTTAAAGTTGTTAATCACATGAGGTTGTTGATGATTTAGAATCGGATATATGATTAATCGGCTGTGAATGATTAGTGTGTTTTACCTAAGGTGATTGCTTGTTGAGTTAAAGATCTCGATGTCAATTAGTTGAAGATGAGGAGATATTATTTAGGGTTCATATAATTAAATAGCAAATACCCTTGTTTGATCTAATATGAATTAAAGGGGAAACTGTTAAGTTGATTGATTTGGTAAATAGAAACTGTTGATTGATTCTTGTAATTTTGGAAGTGGATAAATGGTTGTAACCGAATGGCAAGATATTCGGAAGTATTAATCTGATCGCACAAGACATCTTGGTCGTACAAGAGGTCCATTCGCACAAGGGATTTCTGGTCGCACAAGATCACACGTACAAGAGATCGCACAAGACATCTTGGCCAGTCGCACAAGATGTCTTCTATCGCACAAGTTGAGTTGTTATGCTGATTGGGCCGATCAAGCCTAAAGTCAGTCGCACAACCCAAGTAGATCGCACAAGTCTACTCGGATCGCACAAGTCACTTATATGTTATATACTTGGGCCGAGAATGTGTTATTGATCTGTTATGATAATTGGGCCGGGATACATTGGATCGCACAACATGTGGTGGAGCGCACAACATGTTGGGCCGAGTGCTATTGGGCCTATTTAAATCGCACAAGTTGAATGTGTTGTTTGACTGTTAAAATGCTGCCATGATCTATACGTGCTTGAAACCTGTTAGTTATGTGTAAACCTATGTGCATTACTTGAGTCAAAACCTGACTTGTATGGTAACCCTGTTAGGACGTGGTTGACCACTCATAGTTCAAGAAACCCTTTTTTGTATCTGCCGAGCAAACCAAGGTGAGTTCACACAGCCAAGGCATGGGATTCCCGGGTTGGGAATTGGGTTGGATTATTTGAAATGGATAACTACTCGTACTTACGCTATCGCTAGACTATAGACCATCGTCCTCAGGATAGTCAGGACACTTACGTAAAACCTACGTAACTTAGTATCTACCATTGTCTCCCGGGTCGGGAGGACACTTACGTAAAACCTACGTAAACTAATACCTACTACTGTCTTCCAGGTCGGAAGGACACTTACGTAAAACCTACGTAAACCCCACACGTACCACTGTCCTCGGGGAAGGGCACTCACGTAAATCCTACGTGACCTTGTACGTATTCCTGTTCTCGGATTAAGAAGAACACATGGTTGCAAATAGTCTAGTAAGTACAAACATGGGAAGCCCCCATTAGTAAAGATAAACGTGGGAAACCCCCACCAGTAATACATACGACCATGGGAAACCCCCACCATTAGCACATACCTACATGGGAAGCCCCCACTAAATGCATATATGATTTGTTATAACGAACTTATTAACTGTGAACTCGCTCAACTAGTTGTTGACTCTCTGCTGCATGCCTTGCAGGACCTTAGGTACATTGGAGCTTGCACGGGAGATGCGGTCGTTGTGGGCACGGATTTGTGAATCTTAAATGGAAACATTAAACATTAAACTTATTACTTATGTCTGGGTTTACATCCTATGCTTCCGCTATACACTCAACATGTTTTGTTGGAACACCTTTCATATCGTTTGGGTTAAATTATATTTAGTTCTTATTACGTTTGATATGATTGGTGGCTTGATCCTGGTCAGTCACGCCTCCAAGCGGTGATACTCCGCATGTGGATTTTGGGGGTGTGACAGATTGGTATCAGAGCCATTGGTTATAGAGAACTCGGTTTTAATAAGGGGAAAACGATTTTTGTTAAAACCAGACTATAACCAGAACAGTGCTCTCAACGATCCACAACGACGCTTCGCTCCACGTGCAAGACTCAACAACCTAGGTAATAAGGTTTACGTTTATTGCCTACATGCTAGAATTACATAGAACTTTGCTCATGGTATGCTTAGATTACATTGCTCACTATTTGTTAGTGCATGAGAACACCCGTGTGCTTACTCCCTTCTGTCATCGCACTATTCGCGAACCTCTCTCACTTACGTTATCTTTACTATGAAGATCATGTCTGGACGTATCAACATGACTCAGGACCAGTTGACGGCCCTCATTAACGAACGAGTTACTGCGGCGGTTGCAGCCGCACAAGCAGGAGGTATACCCTGCAGTTACAACCCACACTAGGATCCTTAGATCCTACATTCCTAAACCAACTCTTGTGTTTAACATTACACTGATTCTTACACAACAGGTCAACCACCTGTTTGCACTTTCAAGACATTCATGGACTGTCGTCCTACTACTTTTAGCGGCACGGAAGGAGCCGTAGGTCTTCTCCACTGGTTCGAGAAGCTAGAGTCTGTGTTTGAGATGTGTGAATGCCCTGAGGCACGCAGGGTGAAATATGCTACTGGCACTCTCGAGGGTTTAGCCCTCACATGGTGGAAAGCTCAGGTCCAAATACTGGGGTTGGTTGCTGCTAACGCCACCCCATGGAACAATTTCAAAGAGATGATCAAGGAGGAGTACTGCAGTCGAGATGATATTCATAAGCTGGAAGTCGAGTTCTTCAATCTCAAGATGACGGGGTCTGAGATTGAGGCGTACACCAAGAGATCGAATGAGCTTGCATTACTGTGTCCTACTCTGGCGGACAAGCGTATCGAACTCTATCTTAAGGGTCTAGTACCGGAGATCCAAAGTCATGTGACTTCAGCAAACCATGCTACCTACCAGCAGGTTGTTCAGTTGGCTCACCGTCTCACTGATCAGGCGGTGGAGCAGAACAGGTTGCCTAAACGCATCAACGCTACTACTACCGCTACCACTTCAGTTACTCCTGCTACCCCCAGTGACAATAAGAGGAAATGGGAGGGGGATTCCAGCAAAGGTTCAGCTACCATTCAGTCTCAAGCTCAGCAACGCAAGACCAATGATTATCAAGGTCCGAGCCAGCAGTCATCTGGTAGTCACGGACAGAGAGTTTATCGAGGAAACCACCCCAAGTGCCACAATTGTAACAGGCACCACAGTGGCCAGTGCAACAAGGGTCGTTGTCAAAGATGTCTCAGGATGGGTCATGAGGCCAAGGATTGTAGGAGCCCACGACCTGTAAATCAAAACCAGCAACAACAGCCACCAGCTCCACGAAACCAGCCGCAACAACAACAACCAGGAATCAGGGGATGCTTTCAGTGCGGGGCTGAAGGTCACTTTAAGCGGGATTGCCCTCAGTTGAACCAGAACCAGCATAACAACAACAACCAGGACAATGGGAACAACAACAATGGGGGAAACAACAACAACAACAATGTTGCTAGGGGTCGTGCATTTGTGATTGGTCAGGCTGATGCAAGGAACGATCCTAATGTGATTTTGGGTAAATTTCTTCTCGACGACTTTTATGTTACTGTACTATTTGATTCGGGTGCGGATACTAGTTATATGTCTCTGAAAGTTAGTCAAATGTTAAAACGCGCACCAACACGTTTGAACACTAAACATGTAGTAGAGTTAGCTAACGGTAAAAGTTTAGAAGCCACACACATAATTCAGGGTTGTAATCTCATCCTCGCTGGTCAAACCTTCTCCATCGATCTCATTCCTATAACTCTGAGTAGTTTCGACATTGTCATCGGCATGGATTGGTTATCCCAACAGCAAGCAGAGATCCTATGCAAGGAGAAGATCATTCGTATTCCACGTTCTGGTAAAGAACCTCTCGAAGTTCAAGGCGACAAGAGTGGTGTCGTGAGTGGCATCATTTCTTTCTTGAAGGCTCAGAAGTGCTTACGAAAGGGCCACACAGCTGTTTTAGCTCTTGTTACGGATACATCGAAGAAGGAGAAAAAGATTGAGGATATTTCTGTAGTACGTGACTTTCCTCAAGTGTTTCCAGAAGAGTTACCTGGGTTACCACCTCATCGCCAGGTCGAATTTCAGATCGAGCTCGCTCCAGGAGCAGCACCCATAGCTCG
Source organism: Helianthus tuberosus (assembly GCA_030545235.1). NCBI lineage: Eukaryota > Viridiplantae > Streptophyta > Magnoliopsida > Asterales > Asteraceae > Helianthus > Helianthus tuberosus. Next base: position 21,375 of record JARYGA010053031.1, read on the forward strand.
AGCACCTTATCGCTTAGCTCCAACCGAACTGGAAGAACTGTCTAAGCAACTGCAAGAACTCTTGGAAAAGGGTTTCATACGACCTAGCTCTTCGCCCTGGGGAGCTCCAGTGCTATTCGTGAAAAAGAAAGACGGTACATTCAGAATGTGCATTGACTACCGTGAACTGAACAAGGTTACTGTGAAGAATCGCTATCCACTTCCGCGTATCGATGACTTATTCGACCAGTTGCAAGGGTCGAGCTACTACTCCAAGATAGACCTGAGGACAGGTTACCATCAGTTGAGAGTCCGGGATGAGGACGTCTCCAAAACAGCATTCAGAACACGCTACGGCCACTACGAGTTTCTGGTCATGCCTTTCGGGCTAACGAACGCGCCTGCGGTTTTCATGGATCTTATGAACAGGGTGTGCAAACCCTATCTCGACAAGTTTGTTATCGTCTTCATCGACGACATCCTGATCTATTCGAAGAGTCAGGAGGAACACGAGCAGCACTTACGACTTATCTTGGAACTCCTTCGAACGGAACAACTATACGCTAAGTTTTCAAAGTGCGACTTCTGGCTTCGTGAAGTCCACTTCTTAGGCCACGTGGTAAACAATGATGGGATTCATGTCGATCCATCCAAGGTGGATTCGATCAAGAATTGGCCCGCTCCTCGCACACCAACAGAAATACGCCAATTCTTGGGTTTGGCGGGATACTACAGAAGGTTTATTAAAGACTTCTCGAAGATTGCTCAGCCGCTCACACTACTGACGCAGAAGGGTGTGGTTTACCGTTGGGGTAATGCACAGGAAACAGCGTTTCAGCATTTAAAGGATAGACTTTGTAGTGCACCTATCCTCTCATTGCCTGAAGGCACGGACGATTTTGTAGTCTACTGCGACGCATCTATCCAAGGTCTTGGATGTGTATTGATGCAAAGGGATAAAGTCATTGCTTATGCTTCGCGCCAACTTAAGATTCACGAACGGAATTACATTACACACGACCTAGAGCTGGGAGCAGTCGTCTTTGCACTTAAGATATGGCGACACTACTTGTACGGTACCAAATGTGCTATCTACACAGATCACAGAAGCCTCGAGCATATTTTCAAACAGAAGGAACTGAATATGCGACAACGACGATGGGTCGAACTGCTAAACGACTACGAATGCTCAATCAGGTACCACCCAGGCAAAGCCAATGTTGTGGCTGACGCCCTCAGTCGAAAGGACACCGCGCCTAAGCGCGTGCGAGCTTTACAACTCACTATACAGTCTAGCCTTCCTTCTCAGATACGAAATGCCCAGGTAGAAGCATTGAAACCAGAAAACGTCAGGGCAGAAGCCCTACGCGGCTCAAGGCAACGCTTAGAACGGAAGGAAGATGGTGCTTATTACGTAACAGGACGCATCTGGGTTCCACTTTATGGCAACTTACGTGAGCTCGTAATGGATGAAGCTCATAAGTCTCGCTACTCGGTACATCCAGGTGCGGATAAAATGTACCACGACATCAAAACTACATACTGGTGGCCTAGCATGAAGGCCCACATAGCCACATACGTTAGCAAATGCTTGACTTGTGCGAGAGTCAAGGCAGAATATCAGAAACCGTCAGGACCACTCCAACAACCTGAGATACCACAATGGAAATGGGAACAAATTTCCATGGATTTTGTTACTGGCTTACGTAGATCTCAGCGCGGAAATGATACTATTTGGGTGATCGTGGATCGACTCACAAAGTCTGCTCACTTCTTGGCTATCAAAGAAACAGACAAGTTCTCTACCTTAGCAGACATTTACTTAAAAGAAGTGGTCTCGAGGCACGGGGTGCCCACCTCCATCATCTCTGATCGTGACGCACGTTTTACTTCAGAATTGTGGCAAGCTATGCATAAATCTTTTGGCTCTCGTTTAGACATGAGCACAGCGTATCATCCTCAGACTGACGGGCAGTCTGAGCGCACTATTCAAACTCTAGAAGACATGCTTCGGGCGTGCGTAATTGACTTTGGCAATGGTTGGGAAAAACATCTGCCACTTGTGGAATTTTCATACAATAACAGCTACCACACCAGCATTAATGCTGCTCCATTCGAGGCATTGTACGGGCGTAAATGCCGGTCACCTCTCTGTTGGGCAGAGGTGGGAGATAGTCAAATCACAGGTCCAGAAATGGTAGTTGATACTACAGAAAAGATTGCTCAGATACGACAACGCATGGCGGCAGCTCGTGACCGTCAGAAAGCATACGCTGATAAAGATAGAAAACTACTCGAATTCCAGGTTGGAGATCGAGCGCTACTCAAAGTTTCACCCTGGAAGGGTGTGGTCCGTTTTGGCAAACGCGGCAAACTCAATCCACGATACGTCGGACCTTTCGAAGTTATTGAGAAGATAGGCAGGGTAGCCTACAGGTTGAACCTACCAGCTGAACTCAGTGCAGTTCACAACGTCTTTCACGTGTCGAATCTGAAGAAGTGTATGTCAGATGAGACCCACATAGTTCCCTTAAAGGAACTCACTATCGACGAGCGGTTGCACTTTGTCGAAGAACCAGTTGAAATCACGGACCGGGATGTTAAGGTCCTCAAAAACACGAGAATCCCTCTTGTACGAGTTCGTTGGAACTCCCGCCGCGGCCCAGAGTTCACCTGGGAGCGTGAAGATCAAATGGAACTCAAATATCCCCAGTTATTCGGAACCAATGCAACCACTACTGAGGCTGAAGCTACTACTGCGGAATTTCGGGACGAAATTCCAGATCAACGGGGGGGGAGGATGTGACACCCCAGGAAAACCAGTGAACGATACAACTTACCTAGCTTCCTCAGTGAGTGCGTACCAAATTTCGGGACGAAATTTCTTTTTAGTTGGGGATAATGTGACAACTCGTATTTCCGAACCTATTTTTGTACTTCGATGTAACGTATGTGTACGATATGTGACATTTCGAACCTACTTTGTGTAACGTTACGTGCTTATGTGAACCTTGTTGATTTAATGAATGTTATGTTTGATTTGTGCTTGTATGTATGTATGTATGCAATCGGCCCAAATACACCACTCACACTCGATCGCACAAACCCATCCGGGCCTTACCTTTGTACACGGACCAAGGGCGACCCAATAGAGGGCTCGGCCCACCCACCTCACACGCATAACATTAGGATGTTGTAACCATTCTACACTTTACCAAAAACACACACAAGTTTACAAACCCTAGAAGCTCTCTCTCTCTCTCGTTTCTCTTGGAACCCGACGGCAACACCTCTCAACTCTCGAAGATCCTTGTGTTCGGATCATCCTCGCTACACACTCTAATTCGGTTAGTGTTTCATGATACGTGTTTGATTAATGTTGTTATGAATCTATGTTTAACTAAATGATTAGGGTTGCATGCATGATGAACAATGATGTACTACATGATTAGGTTCTTGTGAATCGGATGTGTGTGATGATGATAATCGGTTATCATAGCTTGTTTTTGAATTGATTACATGATGAACTAGAACCGAATGCTTGTTAATCGGCTCACATGTATATTGTTGTAAATCGATTTAAAGTTGTTAATCACATGAGGTTGTTGATGATTTAGAATCGGATATATGATTAATCGGCTGTGAATGATTAGTGTGTTTTACCTAAGGTGATTGCTTGTTGAGTTAAAGATCTCGATGTCAATTAGTTGAAGATGAGGATATATTATTTAGGGTTCATATAATTAAATAGCAAATACCCTTGTTTGATCTAATATGAATTAAAGGGGAAACTGTTAAGTTGATTGATTTGGTAAATAGAAACTGTTGATTGATTCTTGTAATTTTGGAAGTGGATAAATGGTTGTAACCGAATGGCAAGATATTCGGAAGTATTAATCTGATCGCACAAGACATCTTGGTCGTACAAGAGGTCCATTCGCACAAGGGATTTCTGGTCGCACAAGATCACACGTACAAGAGATCGCACAAGACATCTTGGCCAGTCGCACAAGATGTCTTCTATCGCACAAGTTGAGTTGTTATGCTGATTGGGCCGATCAAGCCCAAAGTCAGTCGCACAACCCAAGTAGATCGCACAAGTCTACTCGGATCGCACAAGTCACTTATATGTTATATACTTGGGCCGAGAATGTGTTATTGATCTGTTATGATAATTGGGCCGGGATACATTGGATCGCACAACATGTGGTGGAGCGCACAACATGTTGGGCCGAGTGCTATTGGGCCTATTTAAATCGCACAAGTTGAATGTGTTGTTTGACTGTTAAAATGCTGCCATGATCTATACGTGCTTGAAACCTGTTAGTTATGTGTAAACCTATGTGCATTACTTGAGTCAAAACCTGACTTGTATGGTAACCCTGTTAGGACGTGGTTGACCACTCATAGTTCAAGAAACCCTTTTTTGTATCTGCCGAGCAAACCAAGGTGAGTTCACACAGCCAAGGCATGGGATTCCCGGGTTGGGAATTGGGTTGGATTATTTGAAATGGATAACTACTCGTACTTACGCTATCGCTAGACTATAGACCATCGTCCTCAGGATAGTCAGGACACTTACGTAAAACCTACGTAACTTAGTATCTACCATTGTCTCCCGGGTCGGGAGGACACTTACGTAAAACCTACGTAAACTAATACCTACTACTGTCTTCCAGGTCGGAAGGACACTTACGTAAAACCTACGTAAACCCCACACGTACCACTGTCCTCGGGGAAGGGCACTCACGTAAATCCTACGTGACCTTGTACGTATTCCTGTTCTCGGATTAAGAAGAACACATGGTTGCAAATAGTCTAGTAAGTACAAACATGGGAAGCCCCCATTAGTAAAGATAAACGTGGGAAACCCCCACCAGTAATACATACGACCATGGGAAACCCCCACCATTAGCACATACCTACATGGGAAGCCCCCACTAAATGCATATATGATTTGTTATAACGAACTTATTAACTGTGAACTCGCTCAACTAGTTGTTGACTCTCTGCTGCATGCCTTGCAGGACCTTAGGTACATTGGAGCTTGCACGGGAGATGCGGTCGTTGTGGGCACGGATTTGTGAATCTTAAATGGAAACATTAAACATTAAACTTATTACTTATGTCTGGGTTTACATCCTATGCTTCCGCTATACACTCAACATGTTTTGTTGGAACACCTTTCATATCGTTTGGGTTAAATTATATTTAGTTCTTATTACGTTTGATATGATTGGTGGCTTGATCCTGGTCAGTCACGCCTCCAAGCGGTGATACTCCGCGTGTGGATTTTGGGGGTGTGACAGTAAGCTCCCTTCCTTAGTTCCTTTTATAAGTTTTCAGTATAGTAGCTTAATTTTATCCAAAAGCCCAAATTAGTCAACAATTTGAATTTCAAATTAAATTAACCCACGTGATCATCATAATATAAGGCATAATACCCTAGATTCATATCACATGATCATCACATCTAAATGGGTCAAATGATAAGTCAAACTTATATTTATAAAACGTTCTTTGTTCTTATTCTAAAAATCAAAGATGAACTTCTAAAAACTCATGCAACATGTTATTTGACTCCAAAACAGTTTGTACAACACTATAAAATATATTTTGACATGTCGGACTTGTCACGAACCCATTTGAGCACCCGAACCTGTATTTACGTGCACCACTCGTTAAAATGGTGTAAACCATGTAAATGAGTCTTAACTGGTCAAAACTCTTTTCAAAACATTTCCAAATCAGAATGTATGGTTACATGAACCATTTTACACGAGGCTCCTTACTCGTATGGTTCTAAACCACATTCTATCCAGTCAACGCTTGATCTAGTGGAACCGGGCGAAATTCTAAGTTAATCGGTTAGGTCTAACGAACTTATAATGACCCGTAATAATTCTAAAGAATAAAATTTCCATTGTTTCTGGACTTTAGAGCCCTCTGGAAATCACACCATAAGTTAATAAACTTTGAATTCGGATGTACTACGAGAACTAAATACACTGTGAGTACAACTAGTATAGGTAAAAACTTTTTAACAACTTTTTATTATAAAAACTAGGGATATGGTACAAAATGTAACACCCCGGCCGGAGGCGGAAAAGCCAAATGTGTCACGAAACTTGATAGAATGCATTTGAGCACATGGAGATTATATTAAGTTGAAATATAATTTAAGTTCAATTCAATAGATTGCATTTCACAAACACACCCACGCAGTCGAACGACCCTCCGACCGAATGGTCCTCCGTCCGGATGGTCATCTGATCGGACCACTGTCCGATCAGTCTTCTCTTCGATGCACTGTTTAACGCGCTGTTCAACGCTTACTCTATCATTCTCTGATCAGGCCAACTCTAAGCGCTCCCTTCAATCCAATACAGATCGTGTTTAGCACTATCAATGCTCTGTGAGTATACTCGTCCCCTTTTTGCTTAACGCACTTTTGGGTGTTACATACGTTACCTATATCAAATCACATCGACATACAACGCAAACACTTTTATACGCTAACCGCTCTCGCATGTTATACGTGTTATTCGATGAATGCTTGTATGTTATGTTTACACAGTGATCGTTGCCTGACACCTTAGCAACGATAGTACTATAGTTTGGACTTAGCACCTGTCGTGGATAGGGGTTGTTAAGGGTTTTACTTCACGTGTCACAGTGGTGATATTTGTTGCGCATTCTACAACTCACAGTCACGTCTGTGCATATTTCATTGTCGATAGCTTACTTGCTTCACATTTCTACGTGTTACATCCTGTTACGTGTAAACACTTTTACTATACTATATGCTATTAAACTTGTGTACTCACCTTTACACTATGTGTATTGACTTTATTTTAACGTATGTGACAGGTGTTTAGGATGCCACTCTATGCTTGCTGTGATGAATCAAGATTAGGGAGTCTAGAAACTACATTAAATAAATCTGAGTCGTCGGAACTGCTATTTGTCTTTGAGAACAATGTCTGTAATAACTGTTTTTACTTTATATGTTTATGGTATGGGACGTGAACTTTAAATATTTGGTAATTTAATAGTTGTTATGGATTATCTTGGACAATCTGTTTCGCTCAGTGCCACGCCCCGATATTTCCGCCATCGGTTGGGGTGTGACACTTCATAACCTTCACACCTTATCATAATACTCAAAGTCAAAGTGTGTAGATGTCGTGGAGTGAGGGTGTATGATTTTTAATATATTTTTAAGCACTTTTACTCGTTTATCAAATTTTAAATTTATAAAACACGATATAACACTATCACTCTCTACAACATGCTTAGGGCAAGTGCACCCATAGTTGGCGTAGTATAGTGATGGTAAGACACAGAGGTCGTCTAAGGACACAAGAGATTTTAATACCGGATTATCGTCAACGTCTAATCTAACCAAATGTTGAGAAAAGATTTTTTTAATAGTTAAAATAAAGAAAGAAACTAAAATGATAAAAGAAACAAATAGACAAGATAGAATCACTTGGTTCTAACTTATCTTTTACGTATCCTTTGATGATTTCCACACTTTGGATTTTTTAAAAGATTATCTTGGTTATAGTGGCATGTCCCTCTTTTGGAGGCAATGCTACCCTCAGCCATATTGGTCTGAGTCAGCAGGGATACAGTCCCGCATGGCTGAAATATTGAAAGATAATTAAGTAAGTTATTAATGCAAAATGTGGCATGTCTCTCTTTTGGAGGCAACGCTACTCTCGGCCATATTGGTCTGAGTCAGCAGGGATACAGTCCCACAAGGCCGGTTTAAAATTTTAATAGTAGTTTGTTTATAAGGGATTCAAGCCGTTCTTACTTCCCCTGATTTGATGATATCTGCCTCAAAGGAAGTCTTAGTAAGCTTGAATCAAGTCCTCGTAGGATCGATACACTGAACGAGGCAAGAACTTTACCCAAACCACCCTTCTAACCCCCTTCCAGGCAGTTAACGCGCTTTATATAGACCGTAAAGACACGAATGAGAGAATCAACAAAACATGAAGAGATGATAGAATAAAGTTCACTTTCAATATAAGAAACTAGTTATTAAAGTCATTAATACAAACCTAATTAAAAAGTTAACCAAAGCTTGGAAATCAAAAGTAATACATAAAAGACTTTGTCTTCACCAAGTGATGTAAGAGATTAGTCAAGCATGGCCATAGTTTGCAAAGGCTCTTACGATCAATCTTGGATGCCGAGACTACTACACACTCTAAACTCTAACGGTTGTGGTGGATGATTGTGTTGGAGTGGTGGAGAGGTAAGAGAAAAGGCTGCCAAGGAATTACAGGTGTGGGAGAAGTGGTTTGCCAAGGGATCGATTGCAATTGAACTAGGCATCCCTATTTATAGCTGGAAACAGACTGTTTACACGGCCCATGCCTCATTTTTCTCTGTCTTCATTTAATGATTCGTCAGTCCGTATGCTCACACGGCCCCGTGTGTCAATGGCACGGCCCCGTGGTCCTTGTACTTGTTGTACTATCCAAGATTCTGCATATCCGGGAGTTGATCACGGCCCGTGTCCATAGGACATGACCCCGTGTCTCTTGTCTGTTTCTGTTTGTCTTCTTCTGCATGGAATCTGGAATTGGGCACGTCCACATGCCTTGGTGGCACGACCCCGTGCTTGTCTTCTGGTTTGTTGTTTTTGGTCTTGGGGTGAAGCTCGGAGGGTTGGTATGATGTATCAACTTCTCTTCTTTTGTGTTTATGTTGGTTTCTGCCATTAATTTGTTCCTTTTGTACATTTAAGCTCTTTTAATCCTGAAAATCAAAAGTATACAACGAAACACACTTTTTCCAATATTAGTACTTAAAAGGGTTTATTTGATATAATTTATATGTTGCATTTGGTGCATATCAGAAGATCTACTCCTTTCTATATTTCCAAGCTTTCTCTAGGAGTTTTAAGAAGTCTTCTCATCTTAGTAAGCTCCCTTCCTTAGTTCCTTTTATTAGTTTTCAGTATAGTAGCTTAATTTTATCCAAAAGCCCGGATTAGTCGACAATTTGAATTTCAAATTAAATTAACACATGTGATCATCATAATATAAGGCATAATACCCTACATTCATATCACATTATCATCACGTCTAAATGAGTCAAATGAGAAGTCAAACTTATATTTATAAAAAAGTTCTTTATTCTTATTCTAAAAATCAAAGAATGAACTTCTAAAAACTTATGCAACATATTATTTGACTCTAAAACAGTTTGTACAACACTATAAAATATATTTTAACATGTCGGACTTGTCACGAACCCATTTGACCACCCGAACCCGTATTTACGTGCACCACTCGTTAAAATGGTGTAAATCATATAAATGAGACGTAACGGGTCAAAACTCTTTTCAAAACACTTCCAAATCAGAATGTATGGTTAAATGAACCATTTTACACGAGGCTCCTCACTTGTATGGTTAGAAACCACATTCTATCCAGTCAACGCTTGATCTAGTGGAACCGAGCGAAATTCAAAGTTAACCGGTTAGGTCCAACGAACTTATAATGACCCGTAACAATTCTAATGAATTAATATTTCCATTGTTTCTGAACTATATAGCCCTCTGGAAATCGCATCATAAGTTAATAAACTTTGAATTCGGATATACTATGAGAACTAAATATAATGTGAGTACATTAACCACTTTTTATTATAAAAACTTGGGATATGGTACAAAACCACTTGGTTCGGGTATTGCAATGGGCAAATACTTTCATAATGTTCATAACCCATAGTTATTCTGTATTTCTTGAATAACATAAAAATTTTATTTATGATAAAATATCTGGGGGTAAGTAGTACCATATTCGGGCGCCCCGATTTATTTATTGCAATGGCCATAAAAAGTGCGGGGTGTAGGCATACACCTGACATACACAAATTGAAATGGTGTTTATATTAATCATGAAACGGTTTTGAACACCGGTCCCCGAATATATGACGAACATGTAACCGAACATCACCCGATAGAATTATCGAGTGATACCATTTCCTATGCCGGTTCTCCTCATCACGGTCCTGATAAGTGGAACTAATACTTCAGTCAGTTTACCTTTTATAACACCCACAAATACCAATGACCCTGCTAAATACAACACGAGGCTCATCAACCTCCGATGGACCCACTAGTATTGCCCCACCAACTAATAGAGTAACAACAACAGCAAAAGGCCCACACCACGACATGGATGTCGGTGCATTCTGGAGTGAAACTCAATTCCCTTCTACCCTTCTCAAGTCAATACGCTCCCATTCCGGAGGACAAGCAAATGGGAGGACTATCTAACCCGGCCCTTGTAGTGGACCCTGTACCTACGGGTTTTGACAACCTAATACCTACCCAAACCCACTTCGGCAAGACAACTCATATTACTCAACCGTGACAGAATACGCCAACTCCGCCCCTATACCATCTTATAACCCATACATTCAGGCTGTTATCCAAAATACCCTTTATCATCCACCTTTTCCACCTACCTATCAGAATCCATGACGTCATATTTGTTTCAACAATTTGATGTTTCTATATTTGCTTATTTCAGTTTGCAACATAGGTAGCCTAGGTTTACGTGTGCATCATGATTTAGTGTTTTCTTACAAGATGTTGCAGTTTTTGGTTCCCGACGTCATTTGGAAGCTATTTTCTACCTTTCAACCGTGTGTTTCTCTGTGCTCGTTGATGCAGTTCAAAATGTGTGTGTGAACGACAACTTCAAACTGCTCCACGACGGCGTTCGGTTCAGGTTTGTGGTGCCAAAAGACGGGAAACATAAGGCTGGACAAAAATAAGCCTACGGTGGTGTTTTGAAGAAGAGGAAGGTTGGGGTCCAAAAAGAGACCGCCTGGCTAGACTATTTGGATGGCCAACCGCTTAACGAAGACGAGATAACTGGCTGTGTCACGAATATGCATTAGTATAGGTTAGACACATTAGGTTTAGTCGTGTAGAATAGAAAAAAAATTTGTTAACGTTGTATCATTTTAAAAGTGTTCATGATTGCAACTAGACTTTAAATGTGTTGTGTTTTGTTGCTTTTTTTCCTTTAGTTATAAGTTTATAATGGGGGTGTGTCGACAGGTAGTAACTCTAGTTATTATAAGTTTATAATGGGGGTGTGTGTATTGAATTTAGATAGTAATAATTTGCAACATCTTTATGCATAATGACATTGTACATTTTGTTTTTGTTTTATTTTTTTTAACCTAAAACTTTTCATCTTTTACAATTTAATCTCACGAAATTTGTTTTTTTTTTTACTTTTAACCCAAAACTTTTTATCTTTTACAAGTTAACATCACAACTTGTTTACTTATTTAACCTCACAAAATTTGTTTTTCTACTTTTAACCCAAAACTTTTTATCTTTTACAAGTTAACCTCACAATTTGTTTACTTTCAATTTTGCTTAACTATAATTTCATCTTTCTCAAATTTTTGTTTAATGTTTCGTTCTAAATTTTGCGAGTTAATAGCAACGTGCGTGTGTGGTTCAACATTTTTACGTTTCGTTCAAAATTTCGCAAGTTAACACAACGCGACGTGTGTGTGGTTCAACGTTTTTACGTGTCTCTTTACGTTTCATTCAAAATTTTGCGAGTTAATATGGAGCAACGTGCGTGTGTTGTTCATTGTTTTTACATCTATTTTTCCCATTTGATAGGCTTGTTGCAACGCGGAACCTAGACCGACCTAGTTATTCTTTTATATTTTTAATGTTTCAGATTAATTTCTTCATATCAACACACAATGTTAATGGTCGCTGACGATGGTGTGACATTAGTGCTATTTGGCATGGTTAAAAGCTGCCGTCGGAACGCAAGAAGGCTTAATTCTAGTTAACCCAAAGTTGTAAAGTTTAATACCTTAGAAAATAAATAAATAATATTATATTTGTTAAAACACTTTACATAATAAGAGTTAAAGTTCACGTACAAACAGCCTTATCGTACAAAACGTATGAAAGACATGAAAAAGCAAAAAAAAAAAAAAAACGCGATGACATTTTCGTAATTATTTGCTTGTAGGGTAATTAACAAAATTACTATACAAATGATCTGGTAGGGTAATTTTGTAAAATGTTCTTGTAGGGTAATTTTGATCTTGTATGATAATTTTGTAAAATATTCTTGTAGGGTAATTTTGAAACTTGCAGAGTAATTTTGATACACTTATAGAGTAATTATGATACTCTACAAAATTACCATACAAGATCAAAATTATCTTACAAGATCAAATTTACCATACAAGATCAAAATTACCCTACAAGAACATTTTACAAAATTACCCTACCAGATCAAAATTACCTTACAAGATTATTTGTAGGATAATTTTGATAATTACTCTACGAGTAAATAATTACGAAAATATCACCGCGTTTTTATACATTATCTCCCTATTCATATGTTTTATATGATGGATATTTGTATTTTATCTTTTGTGTATGTAATAAGGCTATGAGGTGTGGATGGAGCCCCATGGGGCTTTATCAAGTCTACATAGGATCCAACTCATTTATGGAGCCCCCTTTAATTTAGAGGGTGTGGATGGAGCCCCTATAGAGCCCCCCTTTAATTTTGATTGGTTTAAAACTAGTGGACCCTACCTGAATTAACCAAAGTTGGCGTTAAGACCGTGGGGTATGGGGGGCTTGGGTTGGGGCATTTGTTGACACGTGGAATGGGGGCCCCTCCACCACCAAAACCCACGCCCATGGGGTATGGTGGGGCTTGGGTTGGGGGCATGAGTTGACACATAGCCATTAAGAGACCGCCATGTCACCTTGCTAGGCGCCCCACGCCCGGCTTCAAACCCACGCCAAAGGGGGCCACGCCCAAACCCAAGCCCCCGGGGTGGTGACTTGGGCGTTTTCCCCCAACCCACGCCCCATACCCCATGGCCTAAAGGGCTTTACCACCATGGAGCCCCACTTGAAGGGTGTGGTGATGAATGCTGATGTGGTGTGGATGAAGCCCCATGGAGCCCCTACACCTCATAGCCTAATAACCCTGGTTGTCAAAATGGACATTCTAAAGTTGGATCAACAAGTACAACCCATCAAAACCTCGTGAGTTAGCTCCATAAACTCGAAACGCTCAACTGACTCCATGCTCTAGGGTTCCCCTGTAAACCAATTATCATGGAAACACCAGATGAGGTTTGTGCTCTTTGTTTTCTACTAATCCCATCAATCTTTATCATTAATCCTTGTTCCGATCGCTTAATTTGCTCCTTAATTTCTGTAAAAATCGTTTTTTTTTTATTTATTTATTGTTGTAATTTTAGATATTGATGTTTTGCCCTAAACCCCCCTTTCCACCGCCGCCCCCAATTTTATTCAATTTGTTGATTTTCATGTTATTTTTGTGAAATTATTGTGGGTATTATAGATGTTGGAATGGGGTAGTGGAGATATGAGAATCTTTTTTTTCTTTTTTTTTTAATGAGCCTTTTGTTTTATACTTGCAAACAGATTGTGTTCAGTTGATGAATCTTTTTGATCAAAGAAGTAGGCTATTTTTTTTTCTTGACAAGGAAGAATCATTTATTGTTGTGTTATAGATAATGTGGCTGAAGGGTTTGGTTTTGTTGTTACTCTTTTATAACTTATTATTATTTTGAAGATGATTTTTGTAAAGAAATAGATGAGTTGTTTCATGTTCTTGCATATTAATGTTATAAGAGCTTATTTTGGAGGAAAAAGAGAGGTGTGGGTGGGTGGTTTTTTTTTCTTTTTTTTCCTGTTGGGGGGGGGGGGGGGTAACATGACTGGAAATTATCAGGTTTTGGGTTGTCGTATCGGAGTCGTTTGATAAGCGTATTGTGTTTGGGTTAACCGGTTTTAACTCATTTAGTTAGACAAGTCAACCCGATTCATTACAACCTACCAACCCGTTTAACAAGTTTACAACTTGACTACAACCCTTCTGACCCGTTTGACTGGTTTAGATATGCCAGTTAAATGGGTCGTGTATGGGTTAGGGTAGATATCTTTGACACAGATAAATATATAGGTCGATTTTGGGGTTTGACGGTTTAACTCGTGAAACTCACTAACTTGACAATATTAACACCTCTTTACCTTTGTTTTCTATCCTAAGCATCTGTTTATAATATGCACGTATCACCTTGCACTTGTGTTTAGATCCCTGCAACACCAATCTAGTTGCTTCTAGCCTCAATAGCTATGGTATGTTCATAATTGAATTATGGTACAGTGACTATATTTTTCTATCTCTATAGGTTTTGGTATGTCAGAATCAACCTGCAAGACCTTGGCAGGATCCAATATGGAGGTAATGTGATTTTTTATTTAGCTTGTTACACTGTGTCATGTTTTGATTCATTTACATTGTTGTTAAATATTCGACATGAAACTTTAAAAAATATTTATACAAAGTATATCATTATTATTATGATTATTAATATTGAGTCTTTTAAAACCAGTTAAATATTGCATATGAATATATGATAATTAAGTATTTAATTTAGTTTAATTATTCATTTATAATTGTTATTATAACCTTTTGTTTTTAGATAAAGTTCAAAATAATCAAGTCAATATTTACATACATGTAAAAAAGTAAGATAAACTACAACTATGTTTTGTTTAGCATCAAAATATATTACATACCTAAAACAACAACAAAATAAAAAATAAAAAAATTACATCAAAACAGGAATTTTAATTATGTTAAATATTAATTATAACTTTATAAAATTATATTAAAAGCATTACGTAGTTTAGATTTTCAATACCTTATGCAATGTGGATTCTCTTAAACTTGCAGGGGAAGTTTCAATGTTACTCAAACAGATTACGATTTGTTTGAAGGGCTTGTTGGTCATTTATCAAGTAAAGCTTGTAAAAAGGTGATTGACGAAGCAACTACACTTTCGTCAATGCTTTCTTTGGAAATGCATCCAAAGGCCGATATGTGGCCCAAGAGCTTCTTGCATTCTCCGCCGTCAGATGAAAGTATTGCTCTCTACTTTTTTCCAAACGACAGAAAGTAAATATTCCTCTCCCCTCATTTATTATTTTTTTCATTTTTTTTGTTTATTCTAACCTTTTAAATTTGACCCGAGAAACGAAAGGGATTTCGAGCAGCTGGTCGATGATATGATAGATAAAGATCTTGCAATGAAAGCCGGTGCAAAGAATGCAGAAATGTTGATATTCACTTCTAAAGTTTTGCCTCAGCCATTCTGGAGTGAGTCCCTATAGCCCATCGAAATCCTTAAGAACCGTACTTTAATTGGTTCCCTTGAGTTTCCGGTAACGGGTTCTCACGGTTACCAAAAAAAGAAAAAGAATTGGAGCAGAGAATATCTAATGATGATAGCATTACCAACATGGTTTGTAAGACACGTGTGATGGTTTGATTATGTTTTCAGGGTTCCAAGGAAACTACTATCTGTGGGGAGTTTTTAGAGGCAAAAAGAACGATGTTCCGGTCGCAAATCACAGTGATAACCATGTTTTGTCTGCAAATTCTGGGAATGAAGTAACAAGTGAAAAGGAAGATTGCAAAAGGGTGAAAACTATTGAATCTCGTACCAACATGGTTTTCAGGGTTCCAAGGAAACTACTATCTGTGATGGTTTGGATATGTTTGTTAGTTTCATCCAAAACAACTTCTTTTTTTACCATATTGTCATTCACTTTTGTGATTTTTTACCATTTTCATCCAAACTTCTAATTTGGATGAAAAATGACAAAAAATCCTAAAAGTGAAGAGCAATAAAGTACAAAAAATGTTTTGGATGGAAACTGGCAAACATGACCAGACCTCAAAGACGATTTTAACAATTTACTCTTAAAAGAATAATGAACTTTATCTTGGAGAAAATATTTGGGTTTGGGTTTATATCCATGAGACATTGTGAAACTAAAATGTGGTGTTTGTTTGATTAATTGCATTTTGAGGTACTCGAGTAAGTCTAGTTATTTTGATTTTAAAGATTTGAAGTTAAAATTTTATATTTGAATTGAAAAAAAATTGTATTGAATTTGATATTTGATTTGATACGAATCAGAATTTGTGTACCCGTTGGAATGCGACGGGGTTCATTACATATCTATCATGTTAGATGAAAACCAAAAGGTTTGTTATATGAATTTCTTTCAGTCACTTTGCCTATTCTATCTGTTGGGATGTACAAAATGTTTTTGTTTTAGAGTTGTTTACAACTTAGCTTGCTAACACCAATTGTGTTAGGCAGATAAGTTGTACAAAAGTGATGTTCCTATGTAAGCTTGTGTATGGCAATGGCTTTGTCAAGCTTTCGCCTGCATAGTTCTACTAAGTTGCAGCCATTTAAAAGGTGGAATGTTGATTGATCATTCTTCATGCGCCTTCTTGGTAGAAAATCAATAAATGATTATAAGGTGAATTTATAACATCCACCACGAACCACCATATATCCTTTGTTTGTGCGGTGATTTTTTTTACTCTCGGCCTATTTTGTGCTCTTTAATCTCTAAGAAGCATTTTTCTAAAGCTAAACAAATAAGGAACTCTTTTAAATCTTTTTAAAAAATTAACGTATTCATCTCCACTCTAGGTTCTTACACATACCATATCCTTGTCAAAATTCATTTTTCTTTTAAGACAAATCAGTTTATGCTATTGTATTCACCATCCTTTTCTTTTAGGAATAATTTATTTTGATAATCCTAACTATTAGTCGTTGGCCGGCAACAGTCCCAACCGGTCCCATCTTTTCACATATTGTAAACTAGTGGACCTTTGCTAACAGAAAAGGAAAATTGAACAAAAAGAAATTAAGGTTAAGTTAGTAAAGGTCCATTGATTTACAATATGTGAAAAGGTGGGACCACCACTGGTTATTTTTGAAGTTGGGACCGTTGCCGGCCAACGACTAATAGATGGGATTATTAAAATCCATTATTCTTTTCTTTTAAAACAAATCAATTTATACTATTTTATTCACCATCCTAAGGGTGTAAGGGGTTTTCCCCTCATGGGGGTAGTAAACTCTCCATCTCAGCCAATCAACGCATGTAATGTCAATTCTCGTCTTCACCAAGACATTTTTTTAAATAAAAATAAATGTGTGATTGCTTGAAAAAAAGTGGGGCCCACCATTAACCTCCTTTCTCTCCTCTTCCCTACGCGGTGACTACTCCCCGCATTCACAAGTTCACCGCACACCGATGGGGGCCAGCGGCGTTGTGCTCACGCGGTAAACCCCATAACCGCTCCTCTTCCCCGCACAGCCTAAAACCATGAACATTTTGAGACATATATTATTATACATGTCTTATACATAACTCGTCATTCAACTTTTTAATTAGATAGACATACAAAGAGGACTCAATAGTGTTGTGGGTAATGGCGAGAAAATGTTATTTTGGCAAAACACGTGAACGACTCACGATCCGTTAAAGTATGCCTTCCCACTATGTTATAATTTGGCAAAAAAACAAGCGAGAAATGGTGGCAAAACATTACAGAATGATTCAAGGAGTACGATTGTGGGATTGGATATGGATTAGAGCACCAAATAGTTTGGAAGAACAAGAAATGCAAATTTTAAATACGCTATTAGTTCAACAAAAGATGGGTGAGGGTAATGTAATGATATGTAGAGATGGAAAGAAGAAAAAGATACGGGTTTTTCGGTAAGGTCGGTTAGAAGATGTAACATTTCCAATTTTTTTTTCATATAAGAATTATAAGTTGTTTAAATTTATTAACCACTAGTAACTGGTTTTATTTTTAATATAATTATTCGACCCATATAGTTTTAAAAACTATTTTATATATAATTGGTTGGAATGTTACACTAATTAATTGGCTTATATATGTGTGACATTTCTATTTTCTATATTAAAATAAAGTATATAAAAACTTATATTATTAAACAGGTAGGCTACGGGTAAGTTGACTGTTAGAAAATGAAGTACCTAGACGGGCTAGGAACCGTTTAATAATTAAATAAATTATATTTGAACCTACTCCGTTTTTAATTAAACTTGGTTCAAAATGTAGATAAAAATATTCTCGTTCTAATGACATATTCATTGTTTTATAAAACGTCATATTTTAGAAGTTATAAGCACCAAATAAGTGAAGCAGCTGAATTAGTTATAATATATATAATAATAAAATAATATTTAAATTTTTAAATCTACAAATTGTGAATGTTGGACGAGTGGCATGAAAGTTTTAATAAGGTTGTACGTGTCCAGTTAGGTGTACACTCCAAGCTTTTTGGACATCGTATAAATAGGAGATGCAGATCACCATTTTTGTTTGCTCGGTATTTATAGCTCTCGTCGCCCCTCTCTCTAGAATTCTACTTTTATTTTTATTTTTCAACTATAATAATAATAATAATAATAAACCTCTACCCCGTTTTAAGTGTTTTAACTCCCAATCACCGATACCCTTTCCGATTGATCTGGAGCCCCATAACGCATGTCAAGGCTCTACCCGACTAAGTTCGTTGGGGTTCTGTCTCGTGACGTATGGATAAGGTTGAATTTGGATTACTATACTTAACACGAGTGCATTATATATATTTTTTTAAATAGCTCTGGAGTTATACCAAAGATTTATAACAGGAGGCTTTCTAGTTGAATCCTAAAGTTACAAAGTGAGTCCATTCTCTTTTCTCACAGTTTGTGAGTCATTTTTCTTTTTATCACCTTTTTGTGATATAATTATATTTAAAAATCATTTCCAAAATCCTAAATGTTTATCAGTTATATACCTACAGTGATTAAGTTTTTGTATTTTGCAATAGCTGCCAGTATGTGGGGTTTTATACATTACTTGACCCTCGTTACTATTGGCCAAAGAATTAGCTAATAGTAGCACAAATATGGTTTGATATGGTTTAGCAGAGGCATAAACAGCCAATGCCATATATTAATATTTAAAATAATATATTTAAACCTTTATTTTAGGCTTTGTTATTTAAAAATAGTATTATATTTAATGTTTAAATATGGTTTAAAGATTATATTTAATATTTAAAATAGTATATTATAAACCTTAATATTTATAATATATAAAAATTTAAAATGTTTTATAATGGAACTCACTAGCCTCTAGTGTATCATGTTTTCTTTAACTTTTGAGGTAAAATTTAATTTTTTTTTGAACGGCCAACAAACTAAATCCCGAGCACTCTCGGGTCACCCACTGGACAAACGGAGTACTCCGAGAGTAACCCGAGTCTACCACCAATTCCAGGGAAAACCCGGTAACCCACCCGCCCGTAGGCACGACAGTGAAATTACCGGTAAAACCCGTTTGGCTCAAGGATCCAACTCAGGTTTCCCTAGGTCTCCTATCATTGCCCACCAGTGCCTCACTCTGCACCAAGTGGGAGTCGAACCTGCATCTCTCAAGAGAAATGCAAGCCCTCCACCACTTGATCTAGAGATCATTGGCGAGGTAACATTTAACATAGAAAAAAATGATAATATATTACTAAAATGCTTTCATTAATAAAATATATAAAAGATATTATTTGATACATTCTATAACGTATCATTAAATGGTCATACTATATACAAATGTATAATTCAATTAGAAGCTTAGGAGGCATGTAGGTTAGTATCATTTTTAGGTAATGATTTGTATATCAAAATATATTAATATTAAATAATTATAAAGATATAAGTGCTCCTGAGACCTTATATTTAAAATTTAACGATATATATCAACTATATATTTAACTAAGATATACATCGGGAATTATATTTTAAATCTTAGTCCCGTTAATATATTAAGTAATCATATCATACTTATTTAATTAATATATTATATTTGATAAAGTTATAGCTATTAATTTGAGAGAAAATGATATATTTCATTTTCTGGGCTAATTGGTTTTATGCCATAAAAAAATATATTTGACAAAGTAATGTCATAGGACACTACTAAGACCAAAGTCACTAGTTGAGAGAATGATCAAAAGTGATATGACCAGAAATATGACCAAAGTCAGTAGTTGAGAGAATGATCAACAGTGATATGACCACAGTCATTAGTTGAGAGAATGATCAACACTGATACGACCCCAGTCACTAGTTGAAAAAATGATCAACAGTGATATGACCAGAAATATGACCAAAGTCACTAGTTGAGAGAATGATCAACAGTGATATGACCCGAGTCACTAGTTGAGAAAACGATCAACAGTGATACAACTCCAGTCACTAGTTGAAAGGATGATCAATAGTGATTTGACCATCGTCACGGGAATCACCTAGTGACAAATACCTTTAAATAGTGGCAAGATATAATATATATTAATTGATAAACTTCACTATTGGACGAAAGTTAGCCAATGAGTGATATGACCATTGTCACATCGGAACTGTCACCGTGTGACAAATACTGATTGAGTTTTTGGGTAAATAAAAACAAATATAAAAACCTTAATGCTGTAAAGTATAACAATATATTTATAAAAACGGAATGAACTCGCCAGTATTTATTACTGATAAAATATTTTCAAAACATGTTTAAGGTAATTTGCTGTAAAGATAATACTAGTAAGCTATGGAGCACTGAAAGCTTAAATAAAGTGGCTATAAATACCTGAATAAAAGAAGAAATTATGTTTTATTTATTTGGGTTTATCCCTATAAAAAAACAATTGAATTAAATATGGGTTTTAGCCCATTTGTTAATATTAAAAGTTCGATGTTTTACAAACTCTGAAATCATTACCTAACTACGATCCTGATGAAAAATTTTCCGCTGCGTAATTAATAAACACCGATACCATCTGGCTGGTTCACGGCTCTCGCTCCCAGGGTGGGGTCGGGGGCTGTGACAGAATGTGGTATCAGAGCCAATTGTTTAAGCTATTTAAGTGTTCTTTTAATACCTAAACTTAAACAATAAAGTTAGGAAACTAATACAAAGTAACCTATGTGTTATTTTTGTAAATTTATATATATATATATATAGTGGAGGGTTCAAATGAGAAGAAATTTTTTGCAAGAATAAAAAAGAACAATCTTCAACCAATAAGAATGATTCTTTTTACTTCATTTAATTTTTGTCTTTAATATAGGTGTAAGGGTATATTGGTAAAATTAGATAGACCATTAATTGTTAGTCTTCCTTTTTAATAGCTAACTAAATTAAAATTGTAACTTATTTTCAAAAAAATATATTTTTTCAAAGAAGAAAAATATTATTTTAAAGTGTAGGATAAAGTATGAGGTGTGTAGGATGAATTACGAGTTGTGTATGATAAATTTCAGTATGTGTAGGATAAATTTAAAAAACGTGTAGGATAAATTTTGATGTGTCTAGGCAAAAATTTTAGTGTGTAGGATGATAGTCTTTATGACTAATTAATTAGTCAAAAATAATAATAAATGAGATGAGAGAAAAACTATTTAATGTTTTACAATTGTACCCTTTGTTCTTTTTCTTCTCAATTTAATTTTCTTCTCAAATGAACCTCCCCCTATATATATAGGGAGGGGCTCATGCGAGAACTCCATTTATTGCGAGAACCGCGAAAACCAATGTGAACACAACCTAAAATAGCTAAAAAAACCTAAAAAAAACCTAACCCCCCCCCCCCCCCCAAGCTAAATGCTAAAAACTAAAACCCCAAAAAAACCTAAAAAAAACCTAACCCCACCCCCCCTAAAAACCTAAACCCCCCTCCCCCACCCCCCAAAAACCTAAACCCCCCCCCAAGCTAAAATGCTAAAAACTAAACCCCCAAAAAACCTAAAAAAATCTAAAAATATAAAAAAAAAATCTAATTTTTTTTTAATATTTTTTATGCTCAAATCGCTACTTTTAGTGGGAAAAAAAAAACATTTAAAAAAAAAAAAATGTTTAATTTTTTTTTTTGGCTTCGAAAAGTAGCGATTTTTATATAAACAATATTAAAAAAAAAAATTGTGTGATTTTTAGCTATTTTTAGGCATTTTTGGTTGTGTTCACATTGGTTCTCGTGGTTCTCGCAATAAGAGGTGGTTCTCGCATGATCTTCTCCCTATATATATATATATATATATATATATGCACATATAATTCTTGAAAGTATTGTTTTGATTTAATTATTTTGTGATATTAATAATTGAAAATGTTTGCGATTCAGATATCGAATGAAGTATCAAATAATCCAGAAGTTCATGCTAATAATGAAAATCATTTGGATAAAAATACTATAGAAAATATAATAGCCCAAGGAATAACTAATGCTATACCTTTAATAATTAAAGCTGTTAAAAACCCCGTAGAACACACCAAAGCTGCGAGTAGCAAGCATACTCGTGACGACAGTTTTAGCCATAGTGTCAATGGAGGCAATGATAATATTATCAAAACCCCATTTCCCAAGGAAAAGAAGGTTATGACTCTCGGGTGTACCTACAAAGAATTTATAGCTTGTAAACCAACTGAGTTCGCAGGCAGTGAAGGAGCCACGACTGCTCTGCGATGGTTGGAAAAGACGGAAGTTGTTCTTAAAATCAGCAAATGTGCCGAAGAAGACAAGGTGATGTATGCTTCCAACCTCTTTAAAGAAGAAGCCTTAGAATGGTGGAATACAATTCTTCAGGCAAAAGGAAGTGACATGGCTTATGCCATGAACTGGGAAAAATTCAAGGAAATGGCAGAAAGGAAATTTTGTCCCCCTTATGAAAAGGAACGAATGGCTAACGAGTTCCTAAATCATAAAATCATAGATGTGAATTGTCGTGAATATACGACAACGTTCTTCGAATATGCAAGACTGGTACCAACTCTGGCTTCACCAGAACCCGTACTAATTTCTCGTTATATTTGGGGATTAGTTAGCGAAATCCGAGACATGGTCAAGGCCGCTAGACCACAGACTATTGAAGAAACAGTTGAACTAGCTAACATCCTGACAGATGGACTAATCCGCACAAGAGAAGAAAACAAGAAGAAAGAGTTAGCCCGGAAAATTTCCCAAGAATTCAAGAAGAAAGGAACTGAACCGTCATTGGAGCAACCTACCTGCAGAAGCTGTAACAAAAAGCATTTAGGAAGATGTCGTTTTAGGAGAACACCCTACTGTAATTTCTGCAAGATGACCGGGCATATAGAAGAAGAATGTAGAAGGAAAACTAATATCTGTTACAATTGCGGAGAAACAGGACACATCAAACCGTATTGCCCAAAACTGACTAAAGCATTCGACAACAAGGCAAAAACAACAGACGGAGCTAAGAAGAACACGCGATTATTTGTACTTACTACGCAAGAAGCAGAAATGATTCCAGACGCAATCGCTGATATGTAATATCTAAGTTAAGTTATTATTTGACCCTAGTACAAATAAAAGTTTATAAACAAAATGCATTCTCTCAAATACTTTATCTATTCAAAACCATAACAGACTTGTTTGGTCTTCACTTTCATTGAATCCTGTTTTTTGCTACACCACCTTGTGGTAGCGTTTTCTTTAATTTGAAACTTGAGCTAATCTCATTTTCACACCTGATGTACGGATAATTTCTGTAGGATCATTATCTTAAAACAGTCTTAATACAATTATGTGTTAAGATAAGAGTACACAAATTCGTATTATATTTCGGTGTACATCTAAAGATTCTTTCATCATTGATAAAAAATTCTATAATATTCATTTGGTCTTTTCATCATCAATTGAAAATCCTATTCGAAATGAATATCCAAATTTATTTCATTAAAGCTTTCAGTTGATTATGAACACGGTGAAATTGTTCGGTCACCATAATTATTAAGTTATTTCAATCATTTCGACACCTTGCGGCGTCGACATAAACTTGTAGCTTAGGCTAATCATAATCATACGAATAATTCAAAACCACGTATGTCTTTCCTTTGATTCATCATTCTAAAGTAGTCTTGATACAATTATATATTAAGAAAATGATACACTAAACTCTATTGTATTTCGGTGTATCCTTGCAATTCAATAATGTCAATACATTGATTTTTCTCATGTCATGGTGCGATATTGACAACTTATTTTCGCGCTTTTATTCCATTTTGAGGTTGTTAATTCTGAGTCTTCCCCAGTTGACAATCAAAGTAAGTTTTATTTTGACAGTGAATTCTATTTGATTCTAGAAGCCATTCACAACTTGTAAACATTCGATTTAGACATCTATTGATCATAAATCTCTTTTGGCTTGAGCATAGTTACCTTGTAAATTATATAATTTCATCTAGTTCATTTGACATCGATTTCTGGAACAAATTCAGTTGAA
Organism: Helianthus tuberosus; assembly: GCA_030545235.1. Classification (NCBI taxonomy): domain Eukaryota; kingdom Viridiplantae; phylum Streptophyta; class Magnoliopsida; order Asterales; family Asteraceae; genus Helianthus; species Helianthus tuberosus. Next base: position 45,604 of record JARYGA010053031.1, read on the forward strand.
CCATTGAGTCCCATTAATGGTAAAACTCGTATCCACAAAATTTAAACATATCTTGATTATGTGTCATTTACCTTCATAATTGTTCTTATTGACTAAGACGTGACATAACTCTGGAGAAGACATCGTAGCCCAAATCGAGGACGAGATTTAAAACAAGGTGGGGAGGATGTAACATTTCCATTTTTTTTCATATAAGAATTATAGGTTGTTTAAATTTATTAACCACTAGTAAACTAGTTTTATTTTTAATATAATTATTCGACCCATATAGTTTTAAAAACTATTTTATATATAATTGGTTGGAATGTTACACTAATTAATTGGCTTATATATGTGTGACATTTCTATTTTCTATATTAAAATAAAGTATATAAAAACTTATATTATTAAACAGGTAGGCTACGGGTAAGTTGACTGTTAGAAAATGAAGTACCTAGACGGGCTAGGAACCGTTTAAGAATTAAATACATTATATTTGAACATGCTCCGTTTTTAATGAAACTTGGTTCAAAACGTAGATAAAAATATTCTCGTTATAATGACATATTCATTGTTTTATAAAACGTCATATTTTAGAAGTTATAAGCGCCAAATAAGTGAAGCAGGTGAATTAATTATAATAAATATAATAATAAAATAATTTTTAAATTTTTAAATCTACAAATTGTGAATGTTGGACGAGTGGCATGAAAGTTTTAATAAGGTTGTACGTGTCCAGTTAGGTGTACACTCCAAGCTTTTTGGACATCGTATAAATAGGAGATGCAGATCACCATTTTTGTTTGCTCAGTATTTATAGCTCTCGTCGCACCTCTCTCTAGAATTCTACTTTTTATTTTTATTTTTCATCTATAATAATAATAATAATAATAATAAACCTCTGCCCCATTTTAAGTGTTTTAACTCCCGATCACCGATACCCTTTCCGATTGATCTGGAGCCCCATAACGCATGTCAAGGCTCTGCCCGACTAAGTTCGTTGGGGTTCTGTCTCGTGACGTGGGGATAAGGTTGAATTTGGATTACTATACTTAACACGAGTGCATTATATATATTTTTTAAATAGCTCAGGAGTTATACCCAAGATTTATACCAGGAGGCTTTTTAGTTGAATCCTAAAGTTACAAAGTGAGTCCATTCTTTTTTCTCACAGTTTGTGAGTCATTCTTCTTTTTATCACCTTTTTGTGATACAATTATATTTAAAAATCCTTTCCAAAATCCTAAATGTTTATCAGTTATACCTACAGTGATTAAGTTTTTGTATTCTACAATAGCTGCCAGTATGTGGGGTTTTATACATTAGTTGACCCTCGTTACTATTGGCCAAAGAATTAGCCAATAATAGCACAAATATGGTTTGATATGGTTTAGTAGAAGCATAAACAACCAATGCCATATATTAATATTTAAAATAATATATTTAAACCTTTATTTTAGGCTTTGTTATTTAAAAATAGTATTATATTTAATGTTTAAATATGGTTTAAAGATTATATTTAATATTTAAAATAGTATATTATAAACCTTAATATTTATAATATATAAAAATTTAAAATGTTTTATAATGGAACTCACTAGCCTCTAGTGTATCATGTTTTCTTTAACTTTTGAGGTAAAATTTAATATAGAAAAAAATGATAATATATTACTAAAATGCTTTCATTAATAAAATATATAAAAGATATTATTTGATACATTCTATAATGTATCATTAAATGGTCATACTATATACAAATGTATAATTCAATTAGAAGCTTAGGAGGCATGTAGTTTAGTATCATTTTTAGGTGATGATTTGTATATCAAAATATATTAAAATTAAATAATTATGAAGATATAAGTGCTCCTGAGACCTTATATTTAAAATTTAACGATATATGTCAACTATATATTTAACTAAGATATACATCGGGAATTATATTTTAAATCTTAGTCCCGTTAATATATTAAGTAATCATATCATAATTATTTAATTAATATATTATATTTGATAAAGTTATAGCTATTAATTTGAGAGAAAATGATATATTTCATTTTCTGGGCTAATTGGTTTTATGCCATAAAAAAAATATATTTGACAAAGTAATTTCAGAGGACACTACTAAGACCAAAGTCACTAGTTGAGAGAATGATCAACAGTGATATGACCAGAAATATGACCAAAGTCAGTAGTTGAGAGAATGATCAACAGTGATATGACCACACTCATTAGTTGAGAGAATGATCAACAGTGATACGACCCTAGTCACTAGTTGAAAGAATGATAACAATGATATGACCAGAAATATGACCAAAGTCACTAGTTGAGAGAATGATCAACAGTGATATGACCCGAGTTACTAGTCGAGAGAACGATCAACAGTGATACAACTCCAGTCACTAGTTGAAAGAATGATCAACAGTGATTTGACCATCGTCACGGGAATCGCCTAGTGTCAAATACCTTTAAATAGTGGTAAGATATAATATATATTAATTGATAAACTTCACTATTGGACGAAAGTTAGCCAATGAGTGATATGACCACCGTCACATCGGAACTGTCACCGTGTGACAAATACTGATTGAGTTTTTGGGTAAATAAAAACAAATATAAAAACCTTAATGCTGTAAAGTATAACAATATATTTATAAAAATGGAATGAACTCGCCAGTATTTATTACTGATAAAATATTTTCAAAACGTGTTTCAGGTAATTTGCTGTAAAGATAATAGTAGCCAGCTATGGAGCACTGAAGGCTTAAATAAAGTGGCTATAAATACCTGAATAAAAGAAGAAATTATGTTTTATTTATTTGGGTTTATCCCTATAAAAAACAATTGAATTAAATATGGGTTTTAGCCCATTTGTTAATATTAAAAGTTCTGTGTGTTACAAACTCTGAAATCATTTCCTAACTACGATCCTGATGAAAAATTTTCCGCTGCGTAATAAATAAACACCGATACCATCTGGCTGGTTCACGACTCTCGCTCCCAGGGTGGGGTCGGGGGCTGTGACAGAAGAGACCTTGGTGAATAGTTGGATCTAAACATCGATGCAAACAGTTATTATTTGAACCACATTGCAACACCAAAGGCGAATCTGTTTGCGTGGAGAGCTAGTGTAGGAAAGATACCTACATTTGAAGCATTAAGAAAAAGGGGAATAAATGTAACATCACAAGTGTGTAAAGTGTGTGGAATGAGAATGGAAACGACGGGTCACATCTTGATACAATGTCAATATGCAGACTTGGTGTGGACTCAGGTAGATCAGTGGCTAAACGTTCCAGCGGACAATATTATGGATGAGGTCGAGGCCAGATTATTATGTGTAAACGGGTTACGAAGATCGAAGGCGCAACAGAAGATAATTCATGCTGTCTTCCTTGCAACTTTATGGTACTTATGGAAGAATAGAAACAACATAGTTTTTCACGAGAGAACAACATCCACGAACAAACTAGTGGAAGAAATAAAGGAAGAAACCTTCGAATGGATGAGGCAAAGATCAAAGAATGTTCGGGTGTCTTGGAGCGATTGGAGAAGATTTAATATCCAAATGTAAAACTTGATTTGTTTTCGCATGAACCGTCCTGTAATTTGACATTGTGTATTCTGCTTGGTGTAGTGGAGATCTTGGATGTAATCATGTCTCCATAGCATCTTGTTATGTTGGTGGAATGAATGAAAATAATGTTTTGTTGTTCAAAAAAAAACTTTAGAATTATTATAGCTCATTTGGTTTGATGTCTGAAGTTCCATATTTGGCTCATAAATTGACCTTTCTTCAGTTTGGACTCTAGTCAACTTGGTAAAAGAGAATTTCATCAAGGATAATCACTATTGTCTTGCATTGTAGTCACTTGCATCGACCCCTAAGAACATGACATTCACAGATTTACCTCACGAGGTGCCCATATTTTCCTATCATTTTCATGAAATTGTATACATACTCAATTTGTTTAAGCTATAATCTCGACATACATACCATTCCGCATATTAGTATCAGAGCCACGTGGCTCTTTTTTAGAAAATAAGGTATTTCTTAAATTTTAAATAGAAAATAAATTTTAAATGGAAAATAAAGATCTATTTAAAAACGATTCAGAAGAGTCGGAACAAACAACTAAAGTAATAAGCTTTAGTGAAAACGAAAAAGGTTTCGTATCAGATTATATGATTAATTCTGATCAACTAACAAAAATTAGCAAGCTTAAATTCAAGCTTGACACAAAACAAGTTTTTAATCAACCAAAAACTTTACAAAATTTAGTTTCTAGAGTTTTTTCTAGAAGAAATAAAATATTTTATTGTTTTAACACTGAAGAACTTTCAGTTGACATAAAAAATACATATGAAGAAGTTTATTTGCCACTCTTAACAAAGGGAGAAATAGCAAAAAAACTTTTATATATTAAACCAGAGTTGAGAAAATCTCTCAATATGGTACATATAGGAGCAGTCAAAATTATCCTAAAAGCACAATTTAGAGATGGAATTAATTTTCCTATAAAAATGACTCTTGTTGATAATAGAATTATTAATAGGCAAGACGCTCTTCTAGGAGCGATTCAAGGAAATTTAGCTTATGGTAAATTTATGTTTACTGTCTATCGTAAATTTGTTTTACATCGAGATTCAAAAGATTTTGATAAAACTCTAAGTTTTATACATTAGTGTGAAAGAACTGATCTTATGGAACCAGGAAATAAAGTTTTTACGATTAATTATTTAATTTCGTATGCTTTAACTAATAGTACTCATTCAATTGAGTATAAGGAAAAAGAAAATATAACAATTGAAGATATTTTCTCAGAAATTGGAGTTGTTGAAGGTAGTAAATTCTCTGAACCTTCACAGTTAAAAGAAAATTGGGCAATTGATATTGCACGAAATAAACAGATTATAGGAACAAAACCAAGACACAGTTTTGCTGGAACCTCTTTAAGAGAATCTAGTAACACTGAACAATTAATACGATACATGTCGGAAAGAATAGACGTGTGGAGAAATTTTAAAAGAGGTTATTGGGACACAATGTCTTTAAAACCTATTTTAAATTATTTACATATTCTTGATGAGCAAATCGCTTATGAGGAAGCAGATATACATATTTCTTTAATTCAGATACAACAATTAAAGGAAAATTTTATGATGAGTCATAAAATAAGATCTCTCAACATAGGAATTGTTAAAATAAATATTATTCCCTCTAAACAAAAAATTCTTGAGCATAAAGCTAAAAAAACAACAATATCTATATCATGAGTTCTCTTGGTAAAATAGAAGAATTGGTTAGAGAATTAATTAAGAAGGTGGAAAGTTTATCTACCAACGAAAATCTTGAAGCAATTGCTGCAAAAATCATCAAGGATGTTTCAAACAAAGTTGATGAAAAAATGAGTTCAGAAACTCTTTTGCCCGAAAAGCAAAAAGGAAAAAATGGTCAATGAAAAAAACTTTCAAAAATATTCATTTCCAAATTTCAACGTTGGAAATCTATCATTAGGAAGCTCTAAAAGTCCAAATGCATTAACATGACATTTTGGACCACCTAAACCACTCACATGATTAGTTTTGAATATTTAAAAATCTATTTTCAAAATCTAGATATGAAAATATCAAGATGCCATTTACTTCGTCAAAATGCCCTCAATTTGTTTTTTGAAATCTACAATTGGAGCATACATCCAAAAGACAAAATGAATAATAAAATTTTTCATAAAAGTCAAATAAAAAGGCTTGAAAAAAGGATTTAAATCTTAAAGATAAAAAGATTATTTTATCTTGCGGGTAAAATGAGCTCTATCACACAAAGATTGGAGCAAATTTTTGATGAACACTTGGAAACTTCTAGTTGAACAGATAAATGAACTTGTTCACCTCATTTCACAAGATGACAAAGAATGTGAACAAAAATTTTCTGAAAATAAAATCTTTAATCAAAGATGTTTCTCTGAAAATAAAGAACGGATCTTTGCTTTAAAGAAGGAAGAACCCGAAACTGAAGAAAGTTCTTCAGATATTGAAATGTCTTCAAACCACAGAGTAAATAAATCCACTACTAGTAGTAGTAACAAACGTTCTAATAGAAAAAAGAATACGGAATTTTCCATGCCGTATCATAAAGGTATACCTGATTCTAATAGTAATAATAATGGTAGTTCAACTACTATTAATACTATTAAAATTGATTGTATCTTTAACCTCGACAAAAGAAAAGAGGTAATTGATGACAAAAGAAAAGAGGTAATTGATAAATGGAACACTGAGATCAGTCTAATCATTCAGACTTAGGGGTGTGCATAGGTCGGTTTGGATCGGTTTTGGCCTAAAACCATAACCATAACCGCGATGTCGGTTAATGGAAAACCATAACCATAACCGATAGGTTATGGTGGTTATGGTTAATCGGTTTTGATGGTTATAGCGGGTCGGTTGTGGGTGGTTAACCGTGTATTTAGCCTAGCTAAAATAGCTTAATTTTTTTAACATGGAATAAATTGTTATTGCCTATAGTATTAAAAAAATACAAATATAATCTATAATATTAATACTAATTATTATCGAATATTCAAATAAAGTGATATAATATATTTCATAAATTCAAATAAACATTCAACCAAAACCAAAAAACGATAAGAAAAACCCATAAAATACAAAAAATCTTCAGTCAAAAACATCAAATATTAAAAATATGGTGAAAATTCCTAAATCCTACAAAGATTTATTACATGTCGGTTCGGTTCGGTTATGGTGGGTATGGAAACATTGATAACCATAACCGACTCGCTACTTTCGGTTTTCAAAAAAACCATTAACCGACCCACCGATTTTTGATTTGGTTCAGTTTTTTCAGTTCGATTTGTCGGTTAATTCGGTTTTTTGCACACCCCTATTCAGACTAATCCAGAAGAGTTCTCTTATGCTAAGGCTTTGTTATTATTAGTTGAACATAAGTCTGCAGGAATTGTCCAAAACTTCATCAAATGAACAACTTGGAATGAAGATTTGGATGGTGAGGATCTTTTTGATCAAATAATAAATGCAATATACATGATGTTTTTAGGTCTTGACTTCATGACAGATAAGACCAAGAAAGTCAAAATGTCACACCCCAACCGATGGCGGAATCATCGGGGCGCGACACTAGGCGAATCAGATTGCTCAAGAGAATCCATAACAACTACATTGCGACAGTATTTAATGCATTCATTATCTCATACTAATAAACAATTACAATCACATGAGCTGTCACGGATTTCTTGTTCTCTCAAACAATACAAATCTAACAACCTAGATTTTAGGTGTGTTTCTAGACTTCCTAGCTTGATTTGATGAAAACTGCGACTAAATCTACAACATACGTTAAAACAATGTCAATACAAAAGTATTGGCGAGTATACAAGTTTAGATAGTGTAGCGTAAATAGTTAAAAGTGCTACGAATTACCAAATACATAAACGAGATACCTCAACATACTTGCATATAAGACAGATACTACCAGCTAAGTCACTCGAGCTGCGATTGCGATTTCTATTCATCCTAACTAGACCCCGTCGGGTTCTATAGTACTATACTAGTTAAGGCGGGACCTCGCGAGTAAAAGTCCTAACACATATGTAACTAACATCACGTGTAAATATGCATAACAGTTATTCGCAAGTGATAAATAGTTTGATTGAATAATTCGTTTTGATAAATTCGATTTAATAGGAACGTATGTCACACAAAAAATGCGATAAAAAGGGGTTCGAGTATACTCACAGTCGGTGTTCAGCAAGTAAACACAACTTGGTTGGATTAAAGGGAGCGCGTCTGAGATCAGCCTGATTACAGATTGATAGCGTAAGCGTCGAACAGTGCGTTAAACGATGAGTTGTGACTGGGCGTCGAATGGCAATCCGTTAGGATGGTCATCCGATCGGATGGCCATTCGATTGGATTGTCACCTCGTTTGGCATGGAGGTGTTTGTGTATGATGGCTTGCCTTTTGAAGTTTTTGTTGTAGCATTTTGAAAACAGGGAAGTATCTCTACCCTTCAGGTCGATCGATCGAACGGTGGCTCGATCGGGTGACGATCCGATTAGTAGGACACTTAGTGAGAACAAGTTCACAGCAGTTTGTCACTCGATCGGATTGCAATCGGATCGGATGACAATCCGTTTGGAACTAACTATGCATTGAACATGATGAAAATTGTTTAAGTGTTGAAGTTTAAAACATCACATGATTGGCGGCCTGATCGTCTTGACACCAGTTCATTTTGAAAGTTTTGCGGTTTTCTCGAGACGGTGTGACAACGTGCCAAACAACAGAACCCTATCAACGCCCAGGTGACCCGATCGGACAGGAATCACCCTAGTCCGATCAGTCCTCTATTTGAGACGGTTGCTCATGTTTAACCCGAAATCAGTAGTCTCTTTGATAGAACTCAGATCTTGAACCAACGCTTCACTAAGAACGAGTAGAAGATCAGAACAAGCTCTGATTCTATCAGTTTTGAGTGCATTGAGTGTAAAAGAGTTGAAAGAAGGTTAGAAAACCATTCTTCAATCCTTTTATCCATGAATATGTGTAGATCTTTGCAAAAATGTTGTTTATTCTTGTGGAAATCCTTCAGATCTGAGTGGTTCGTGGTGGAATGAGGCCAACACTTGAAGTTCATAAGAACTCCATGATGACATCACCCTAGAACACCTCAAATCCATTGATTTCACGGTTAAAAGTTGAGATTCAAAAGATAGAAAGGTGTAGGAGTGCGTGTAGACATGAAAGTACAAGATTTGAGGTGGAAACTTACAAGAATCGCGAGAAAACGAGAGGAAAGAGCCCCAAAGCGTGCTGGTCGAGTGAGAGTTGTCACATCACTGTTCAAGTGATGTGACAAGTGCTATTAATAAGTGAAGGGGAGTGAAGGGGGAGAAGTTCAACGGATCAGATAGGGGACCCGATCGGACAGCTACCCGATCATATTGCCATCCGATCGGGTGGCCACTCGATCGATCAGTTACTCGATCGGCGGTCTCCGGCGTGTTGCGTTTTGATGTTTCTCTTTGTTCGTTAAGCTATAGCGATAGTTTGGTCACACCTTTTCATACCCACATTCATATATTTAGTATAATTAGTCACATAGGGTCGTATAAATATCCACATTTCAAAGTAGCGATACAATAACCGGGTTTCGTTTCAAATATGCGTTACTCTGCGACACGTCACGGCCGTCGAAGAGGGTAGATTAGGTCCTCACTCAACGTCATCGTGAGCGTTGGTGTGTGTGATTTGATGTGTTATAGCGATAAAGTATGCGTAATATGCGAAAATACTGCGAAATAGCGATGTATGCGATATAGCTACATTATGATCCGAATCTCTGATGCTAGGCGTAACGAGTATAATCGAGTAGTAACAACGCACGAACGTGCGGGTTGTTACAGTCTCCCCTGCTTTAAGAAATTTTGTCCCGAAATTAATCCATAAGAAGGGTTGCGAGGATCGATGCGAGTGGGAATAGCGATTTAAAAGCGTCAAAATAAGCGAGCGATCCATTGAAATTCGACGAGGGAGAGTGTCGCGATGACTGGTAATGGAAGCGAGTAAGGCGATTCGCATACAAAAGATGGAAACACACAAAAAGCGATTCAAAAGTGTTTTGAATTCTTGAAAAGTTGATTAATTCGAAAAAGGTTTGAAGAAACTTGTTTATGAAAAAATCTTCCCCCCGTTCGGCGTTAAACTGTTTCGATGTTCACACCCGCGTTATGAGTGGGATTTTATTAGGTTACTAAAAGATTTTAGGGTGTTTAGAACTCGTTTTACGAAATTTTCTCATCACGCGGCAGTAACTTGAGTCGATTGTTACACCAACGTTACAAGATAGTCTCGTTTTGTACAAAGGTTTTGATCAAATTTTAGAAAAAGTTTTGTAAGAAAAGCTTTGTCTACACAAAAGTTTTAATAATATCAAAAAGTTTTTAAATTTAAAGTCGGCCCCGCATGGCACTTTCCCACGAAAGTTCGACAATATGGCTAAAACACTTATATATAGGAAGTACCAGCGGCGTATCCACCATGTTTTAGCCATATGGCTTTCGTCCCGTAAGGCGGTGTCATGTGTGTCGACATAGTACTGATAGATTTTGATTTCCTCGGTCCAAGCGAAAGATGGTTGGACCAAGTGTAAGAGTGGGATTGAGCAACTGAGCGAGGAATTCGTTTTTGAACTCAGTTGAGCGACACGGGCGAGTGCGATAAGAGATAAGCGGTACGCGATAATTGATAGCACAAAACCATCATAATAAGCGACGACGACCAGCGATGAGCGATAGGCGATGAGCGGTAGCGACAATCGTCGAGCGATGGGCGACGATCGATGCGTTGCAAGCGATGGGAATATGCGATTTGATTAGATTAACGTTACCACAAATTTTGACTAACATTAAGCCCCACATGGCCTTTTTCCACGAAAGTCTGCTAATGTGGCTAAAACACTTATATATAGGAAGTACCAGCGGCGTATCCACCATGTTTTATCCATATCAGTTTTGTCTCGTGAAGCGAGGTCATGTGTGCTAACATAAGACAGATAACATAGATAACGGTAAGCGATAGCGATAAACGTTAAGCGATACACGATGAGTGATAGATCAATACACAAGCGATAAAGCGATACCCACGATATGCGATAGCGTGATGCACATAATAAGCGATTGAGCGAACACACAATAAGCGATTGAGATTGCAAGATAGATTCTAGCGATAATGCGATTGCGAGCGTGTTGACTTACGAAAAGTCTAGCGATTACACGCTTTGAGTTGCGAATGAGATTGTTACGCCTTGAGATGTAGTGTAGTGTGTCGAAAATAGATTCAATAGTATACTTGGTCTAATAACGTTCAACTTGTATGGCACTTTCTTCACAAGTCATTGGTGGGCATGGCAAAGCACTTATATATAGGAAGTACCAGCGGCGTATCCACCATGCTTCAACCACACGCCTCTGTCCCCGTGAATAGGTGCCACACTGTGTCGACATGGTCAAGACGCTTATATATAGGAAGTACCAACGAAGTATCCACCATGCTTAACCATGCTTTTAACGTTATGGCATTATTGAAACTCATTACGATCCCCGTGCATTGACCAACATAATCCCGTGTGCACCCGTGATTAATTTGTCCCTTGCACGTTTATCGCAACCCGCTTCAAGAACGCATAGTAGGGGAAAACACATTATATAGTACATAGTGCTAGTATATAGTTCGTGCGCGAGTGCGAGAGGGTGTGAGATAAATAGAGTCCACATTGCGTCGAGAAATTGAGCAAGTTCAACATGCAAAAGAAATTAATCAGCGAAGATCGTATCATTACAACAACATTGGAAGCATAACTAATGTCGTTGTGGAGGACTTCTGCGGAGACTGCGATTGTTGCTGAAATTCCTCAAGTCTGCGGCCCAGTGCGACAGTGCTGGGTAAGATGACCATACCAGTTGCAATTTGTGCAGAAGCGACAGTTAGCTTCTGGCGGGTGATGATACGTACACATGAGACACAAGGGATGAGTTCCGTTGTAGTCGCGCTTCGAGTGAACTGGAATTGCTTGAAGCGGTTATGGTTGTGATAGCTTAGTTGTTGAAGAGTTTGAGCTCATGGTTTTTCTTTTGTGGCTGGACTGAGCTTCCTGAGGCGGTGCGTTGTCATTGGAGGATTCGTCTGAGGACTTACTTGAAGAATTGTCGGTAGAATAGTCGGAAGAATCGATGACGATTGCTTGATGAGCTTGTTTGACATGATTCTTGGAGAAAAATCCGTCCAAGACTCGTTTGTCGTTGATTTCTACGGCCAAGCGGTAGGTTTCTTCGATGATAGCAGGTCTTGCAGCTTCAACAAAATCGCCCACACACTCAGGCAAGCCGTGAATGTACTTCGTGATGGCTTTTTCTGAAGTGTTGACTTGACTTGGGCAGATTATGCTAAGCTATTTGAACCTTGCGGTGTAGCCAGTATTGTCACCTTCGACTTGCTTGATTTTCCAAAATTCGTTTTCGAGTTTCTGGACTTCGTGGGGAGGGAAGTATTCTTTCTTCATGAGTTCTTTCAGCTCATCCCAAGAGAGAGCGTAAGCTGCGGAGATCCCACGTTTGTTACGTTCGGCCGTCCACCAGTCGAGTGCTTGTGATTGAAAAACTCCCGTAGCGTAAGTAGTACGGAAACCATCGGGACACCCACTCTGACGAAGGGTAACTTCGATAGAATTGAACCACTGGAGTAGCTGGGAGACCTCCTTCCCCTGTGAATTCCATCGGATTACAGGCTTTGAAGTGTTTGTAGAGGAAAGCAGATTGCGGCGCTTCCGTCTTAGAGTCTTCCGAGGTTCGAGAGTTGCTGAGAGAGTGCACTTGAGCGACAATTTGAGGAATGACCTTGGCCACTTCCTTGGCCACAAGCGAGGCAATCCTCTTCTCGGCGCTTCGTTTGGCTCTTCTCTTAGCTGTTTGTCTCGAGGTAGAGTTGTTGGAAGATATCTAGACAGAGAGAGATTTTGAGTGAGATTCGATCATAATGATTTTTGAGTTTTGCGATGCGATTGAGCGCGATCAAAACTTGTAGCGAGTAATATAATAGATTTCACATAGGAGACACGAAATTACTAGCTTCCCACACAATTGATTCGCTTGTATTTACATATATAGTTGTAGTTTATGGTTACACACATACATGTCGGGATAGAATGCGCGAGGACGCGATGAAGAGGGAGAGAGCGAGCGCGAAAGTGAGTAATTATACATTAGTTTTGTTGCGAACATTCGGTTTTGTTTTAGATTGCGATGGCTGTGCGAGTCGTGCGGTTGCAAAAGCAGGGAGCGAAAATCGATAAATCGATAAAGCGTAAAGTTTTAAATTGTAGACACATAAGCGTAAATAAGTTCCAACTAGCATAAAATCGACGAGTCGTTATGCTAGAGAAATAGATAGAGTGCCTCGGGTGTTTAGGCATCGACTAGCCAAAGTAACCCAACTATACTCAATGAGTTCGTGCACGCGCGTTGCCCTAGAAGACTTATGCTTCCATTGGGATGCAGCTCATGGCACTCATCTTCCTAGTCATTGCGTGGCCCGAGTTATCGTTATAGCCGAGTCCTTGGTGAGAGCTTTTGAAAACCATTTCATAGAGAGTGGAACTGTTTATTAAGATACGGGTTTCACCCCTGACTTAATAACTTCGTTCCTAACTGTGGTTGTGCTCTTCAAATAGATTCGGAAGTTCCACTAGATTTTGAAATGGAGACTTTAGTTGAGATGTGGATGTCACTCCTAGCTCAACGGAAAGTTCTCGTGCTAGAAAAATGCGCTGAGTGAGCGATCTTATCGAGAGTTCTTGGTTTTCACGCCTGATCTCGATTGGACCACTCGGTTGTGTTACGCGAGTATTTTCGAAAACGTGTGTATTGTGTTGGCCATAGGAAAGGCTAAGTAACATTCCAGCCTTAGGAAAGGCTCTTCGTGTGAAGTTGTAATAAGCGGTGTTCACACAAAGTCGCAGTTTTTAATGGATTTGAACGAGAGTATCAAGTAGGCCCGTACAATCCTACTGAGTTCGTACGAGTCGGCCCGTTGGTACTTAGACTATATACTAGGTCATTTCTAAGACAACAAACCCGGACTAGGTCGTGTCTTTCCTAATTCCCTATAGTTAATGCTCTGATACAAATCTGTCACACCCCAACCAATGGTGGAATCATCGGGGCGCGACACTAGGCGAATCAGATTGCTCAAGAGAATCCATAACAACTACATTGTGACAGTATTTAATGCGTTCATTATCCCATACTAATAAACAATTACAATCACATAAGCTGTCACGAATTTCTTGTTCTCTCAAACAATACAAATCCGACAACCTAGATTTTAGGTTTGTTTCTAGACTTCCTAGCTTGATTTGATGAAGACTGCGACTAAACCTTCAACATACGTTAAAACAACATCAATACAAAAGTATTGGCGAGTATACAAGTTTAGATAGTGTAGCGTAAATAGTTAAAAGTGCTGCGAATTACCAAATACATAAACGAGATACCTCAACATACTTGCATATAAGACAGATACTGCCCGCTAAGTCACTCGAGCTGCGATTGATATTGCTATTCATCCTAACTAGACCCCGTCGGGTTCTATAGTACTATACTAGTTATGGCGGGACCTCGCGAGTAAAAGTCCTAACACATATGTAACTAGCATCACGTGTAAATATGCATAACAGTTATTCGCAAGTGATAAATAGTTTGATTGAATAATTCGTTTTGATAAATTCGATTTAATAGGAACGTATGTTACACCCATAATGCGATAAAAAGGGGTTCGAGTAGACTCACAGTCGATGTTCAGCAAGTAAACACAACTTGGTTGGATTGAAGGGAGCGCGTCTGAGATCAGCCTGATTACAGATTGATAGCGTAAGCGTCGAACAATGCGTTAAACAATGAGTTGTGACTGGACGTCGAATGGCAATCCAATCGGATGGCAATCCGATCGGGTGGCCAGTCGATCGGGTGGCAATCCATTCGGATGGTCATCCGATCGGATGGCCATTCGATTGAATTGTCACCTCGTTTGGCATGGAGGTGTTTGTGTATGATGGCTTGCCTTTTGAAGTTTTCGTTGTAGCATTTTGAAAACATGGAAGTATCTCTACCCTTCAGGTCGATCGATCGAACGGCGGCTCGATCGGGTGACGATCCGATTAGTAGGACACTTAGTGAGAACAAGTTCACAGCAGTTTGTCACTCGATCGGATTGCAATCAGATCGGGTGACAATCTATTTGGAACTAACTATGCATTGAACATGTTGAAAATTGTTTAAGTGTTGAAGTTTAAAACATCACATGTTCGGATGGTCGTTCGATCGGACGGCAATCCGATCGGACGGCAATCCATTCAACGTTCAAAACTTTTGAAGAGTTGAAACATGGTTTAAGTGTGGAACCAAGTGCAACATCGTCTTGACACTCGTTCGTTTTGAAAGTTTTGCGGTTTTCTCGAGACGGTGTGACAACGTGCCAAACAACAAAACCCTATCAACGCCCAGGTGACCCGATCGGGCAGGAATCACCCTAGTCCAATCAGTCCTCTGTTTGAGACGGTTGCTCATGTTTAACCCGAAATCAGTAGTCTCTTTGATAGAACTCAGATCTTGAACCAATGCTTCACTAAGAACGAGTAGAAGATCAGAACAAGCTCCAATTCTATCGGTTTTGAGTGCATTGAGTGTAAAAGAGTTGAAAGAAGTTTAGAAAACCATTCTTCAATCCTTTTATCCATGAATATGTGTAGATCTTTACGTAAATGTTGTTTATTCTTGTGTAAATCCTTTAGATCTGAGTGGTTCTTGGTGGAATGAGGCCAACACTTGAAGTTCGTAAGAACTCCATGATGACATCACCCTAGAACACCTCAAATCCATTTATTTCACGGTTAAAAGTTGAGATTCAAAAGATAGAAAGGTGTAGGAGTGCATGTAGATCATGAAATTACAAGATTTGAGGTGGAAACTTACAAGAATCGCGAGAAATCGAGAGGAAGGAGCCCCAAAGCGTGCTGGTCAAGTGAGAGCTGTCACATCACTGTTCAAGTGATGTGACAAGTGCTATTAATAGGTGAAGGGGAGTGAAGGGGGAGAAGTGCAACAAATCGGATGGCAATCCGATCGGGTGGCTGTCCGACCGGGTGGCAATCCGACCGGGTGGCCACTCGATGGATCAGTTACTCGATCAGCGGTCTCCGGCGTGTTGCGTTTTGATGTTTCGTTTTGTTCGTTAAGCTATAGCGATAGTTTGGTCACACCTTTTCATACCCACATTCATATTGTCACACCCCAACCGATGGCGGAATCATCAGGGCATGGCACTGAGCGAAACAGATTGTCCAGAAGTTTCCATAACAATTATCATTACCAATCAATTTAAAGTAACATGTCCCATACCATGACTCAAAAGGTAAACAAATTATTACAGACAAAATCTAGGCAAATAGTTCCATTTCGACAACTCAGATTTTCAAATAGAGCAATTGTTTATCTGCTTCTAGAGACTCTTGATATAATTTGTACAGACAACTATTTGTTGGCCTCTAGAGCCTTATTCTAGCCTCGATTTCCTAGCAGATGTGCATCCAAAGCACCTGTCACATACGTTAAAATAAAGTCAATACATATAATGTAAAGGTGAGCATACAAGTTTGATAATAGCATATAGAGTTCGAAATTCGTTTACGCATAACCAGCATGTACACATAGTGAAATGAAGCACGTTAGTTATCGACATAGATCCATCGATACCAATGACTGCGGGTTGACTGCCTGAGGCAGTTCTCAATACATGATTACCACCGTAATCCATGCAAGTAATTGTCCTTAACAACCCTGCGATCAGGTGCTGAGTCCAAACTATAGTACTATCGTTGCTAAGGCAGGTAGACAACATTCCATGTGTAAACATAACAAACAAGCATTCATAAGCCACGTATAACATGCATTAACGGTTAGCGTTCAAATAGTATTGAGTATTGTGTTTATTGTGATTTGAATATTTGTAACGTATATAACACCCAAAAGTGCGTAAAGTAAAAAGGGATCGAGTATACTCACAGCGATGGATGGATTGAAGGGAGCGCTAGAGAGTAGGGTTAGCCTGATCAGAACGATAACATAATGATAAGTGACGCGTAAAACGATGCAAGGCGTAAGTGGTTCGGACAGTAGTTCGGTCGGATGGTAATCCGACATGATGGTCCAGTCGTGTGGATGACAATCCGTTCGGATGGTCATCCGGTCGGACAGATTGTCCGGTCGGATGACTATTCGAGTGGATTGTTTCTTCCTTTGAGAAGGATGTGTTTGTGTATGATAGCTTGTCCTTTGAAGTTTTCGTTGTAGCATTTTGAAAAACAATGAAGTATCTCCACCTTTCAAGTCGGTCGATCGGACGTCTGTTGTGCGGACGACAATCCGCTCGGATGATTTATCCGGTCGGACGGCAACTCGAGTGGCGAGGTTACTTAGTGAGAACAAATTCTGAGCAGGTTGTCACTCGATCGGATAGCAGTCCGGTCGGGTGACATCCTTAGCGCATTGAACATGTTGAAAATTGTTCGAGTGTTAAAGTCCAAGTATCTCATGATCCGAAGAGTAATCCGGTCGGATGGTAGTCCGATCGGATAGCAATTCGTTCAATACTCAAACTTCAGGTAAAGTTGGTTAAGTATGGGACCCAAGGTGCAAGTCGCTCGGACAGTCGGCCGCTCGGATGGCTTATCCGTTCGGACAGTAGTCCGGTCGGATAGCACTTCGTCCTGGTTGTTCCGTTCGTCTTTCACTTGGCCGTTTTGATTGTTTGTCGCTTTATCGAGACGTTTTGACAACGTGTTAATCAACAGAACCCCATCTTGACCCAAGTGACCCGATCGACCAGGAATTACCCTAGTTCGGTTAGTTACCGGTTCAAGATGGTTGTTCTTGTTTAACCCGAAATCGGTGGTCTCGTGAGTAGAATCTAGATCTTGAACTAGCACAACACTAAGAATGAGTAGGAGACTAGAACAAGGCCCGATTCTATCGGTTTTGAGTGCATTGAGTGTAAAAGAGTTGAAAGAAAGTTAGAAACCATCTTTCAATCCTTTTTCACTATGATTATGTTTAGATCTATGCAAGATCTTTGTGTATTCGTGTGGAAATTGATTAGATCTAAGTAGTTCTTGGTGGATTGAGGTCAAAACATGGAGTTCATAAGAACACCATGATGACGTCATCTTAGAACACCTCAAATCTAGTGATTTCACGGTTAAAAGTTAAGATTTAAAAGATAGAAAGGTGTAGGAGTGCGTGTAGATCAAGAAAGTACAAGATTTAGGACGAGATCTTACCGGAATCGAGAGAAATCGAAGAAAAGGTGGGGAGCACGAGCTGTTCGGACGTCAGATGCCAAAAGTAGAAAGTTTGAGAGTGACATGGGGTATTTATAGAGTTACCCAAAGAGAAAAGGGTGGGTCGGTTCGATGGCATCTCGCCCGGATGACAATCCGGTCGGATGTCATCTCGGTCGGATGGCATCTGGCACCAGATCAAGTGACAACCCGGTCGGATGGCAATCCGGCTGGATGGCACTGGGTTCAGGTGTTCGGCGCGACGATTTTTGCTGTTTCGATTTCGATTGCAATCGATGCGGATGCGATAGAGTTTCCTATTCAAATTACTTTTAATCCCAACCATTCATATCTCGCACTTTCTCTTCTCCACTAATTATCATAGTTCGATTTCGATTGAGTTCGATTGCGTTTCGATTGCGATTCGAGTTCGATTGCGTTTTCGATTGATTACAACACATAACATAATTAAACATGCACAAGTAACACATAAGGCACACACACACGTATAACAATAACCAAAATGCGTAATTCGAGTTGCGAGTTCGATTTGATTAGCATAGTTTGATCATTGCTTAGTTAACTTTATCGCATTGTTACTTCCTATAGTTCACAGTCGTAAGTCGATTAAATAGCGAATAACATACGTCGATTATTGTGATTATTGACACTTACTCCACATAATACAACTAAAATAAACATATAAAAGAAATTCACTACAAGTCAAGTCGCGCGAAATCGGTCGTTGACTTTGACCTTAACCTTGACTTTGACTTTTGAAAACACGGGGTGTTACAGCCTCCCCTTGTTTAGGGAATTTCATCCTAAAATTAGGCAGAAGCCGTAACAAACAGCTGCGGGTACTTCGCCTTCATGTCGCTTTCGAGTTCCCAAGTGAACTCTGCGCCTCGTTTGCCTTCCCATCGGACCTTTACAATAGGAATGCGCGAGCGTCTGAGCTGCTTGGTTTGGCGATCCATGATTTCGACAGGCTTCTCCACGAAGTGTAGTGTTTCGTTTACTTGAAGGTCGTCGAGAGGTACAATTAAATCATGCTCAGCCAGGCACTTTCGGAGGTTTGACACATGGAAAGTCGGGTGGACGTTACTAAGTTCCTCTGGTAGTTCGAGTCTGTAGGCGAATTTTCCGATCCTTTCCAGAATCTTAAAAGTTCCAACATATCGAGGCGCTAATTTCCCTTTCTTGCCGAATCTGACCACACCCTTCCAAGGTGATACCTTTAGGAGTACGTAGTCGCCAACGTCAAATTCAAGGGGCTTGTGCCATCTATCGGCGTAACTTTTCTGTCTACTTCGAGCCTTCAACAAGTTGTCTCAAATTTGGAGGACTTTGTCAGTCGTTTCTTGTAATAGCTTGGGATCGGTTAATTGCGAGTGACCAATCTCGTGCCATACAATAAGCGATCGACATTTTCTTCCGTATAAAGCCTCGAATGGTGCTATTTGAATGCTGGAATGATAACTATTGTTATACGAGAATTCGACTAGCGGCAGGTATTTATCCCAATTACCACCAAAGTCTATGACACATGAACGGAGCATGTCTTCAAGAGTACGAATCGTTCTTTCAGTCTGACCGTCGGTTTGAGGGTGGAATGCGGTACTTAGATTAAGCGATGTACCGAGAGCCGTTTGAAACGTTTCCCACAGTTGTGAGGTAAACCGAGCATCACGATCAGAGATGATGTCGCGAGGCATCCCATGACTACAAATGATCTCATCGGTGTAGATTCGGGCTAATCGTTCTACCTTGTAGTCTTCCCGTATTGGCAAAAAGTGAGCTGATTTAGTCAAACGGTCAACAACAACCTAAATGCTGTCGTGACCTGATGACGTGTGCGGAAGTTTTGTTATGAAGTCCATAGCTATACTCTCCCACTTCCACATAGGGATCGGCGGTTGTTCGAGTAAGCCCGAGGGTCTTTGGTGTTCGGCCTTAACCCTTGCACAAGTCAGGCACTTTCCAACGTAGAGAGCAATATCCCTTTTCATGCCAGGCCACCAGTACTTGTAGCGAAGGTCCTGGTACATTTTGTCGGCACCGGGATGAATAGAATACCGGGATTTGTGGGCTTCGTCCATCAGAATCTGTCGCAAATTGGTCCGTTTAGGGATCCAAATTCGGTCCAGAAAGTGGAATATCCCATTCGACTTACTCACAAGCTGGGCTCCATTATGGTAGATTCTTTCCTTCTTCAGAGTGCGTTCATTAAAACAGGCATGTTGAGCTTCGCGGATGAGGGTTTCGAGATCATATTGGGCTTGGACGTTACGAGTGCTAAGCAGATAGCTCCGTCTGCTGAGTGCGTCGGCAACAACATTTGCTTTGCCTGGGTGATAACGAATCTCACAGTCGTAATCGTTGAGAAGTTCTACCCATCGGCGTTGACGCATATTAAGTTCCTTCTAATTAAAGATATGTTGTAGGCTCCTATGATCGGTGAAGATCGTACACTTGGTACCATATAGGTAGTGTCGCCAAATCTTTAACGCAAAAACAACCACGCCTAGCTCGAGATCATGGGTTGTATAGTTCTTCTAGTGGATTTTGAGCTGACGAGATGCGTAAGCTATAACCTTGTCCCGCTGCATAAGGACACAACCAAGACCAAGGTTGGAAGCATCACAATAGACAATGAAATCGTCGTTTCCGTCGGGCAACGTGAGAACAGGAGCATTGCAAAGCATGTGCTTGAGGGTTTGGAAAGCAGACTCTTGTTAAGTTCCCCAAACAAAAGGCTTGTCTTTATGCGTGAGAGCGGTAAGTGGCACTGCGATCTTTGAGAATCCTTCGATAAATCGTTGATAATAGCCCGCTAGTCCGAGAAAAGAACGGACTTCAGACGGGTTCTTAGGTGTAATCCAACTCTTAAGTCAGAGCTAGTTACTAAAACAATCATTGGAACTGGCAATCCTGTTTTAAGTCAGACAGTACGCTGAACACGGGGCCGTGCCCACTCAACACGCCCCCGTGCCCAAGTTTCAGTTACTGAAAACAGAACCGTAAGATCCCGACGGTTGGTAATTTCTGACACAAACATGAGTGATACTGATGCTTTTTACTTTCGGCACTCTTATGGTACTACGTGGTGTTAATTATGTGGTGGTAACCATAAGGAATTAGAATGTTATTTTCTAAATTATAAACCCCACTATATAGACCCATCGTTTCCTAGTATCCTTAAGAGGGGCGAAAGTAAAAATAATCCCTATCTCTCCCTTGAACGCTCCCAACCGGATTTTCTAGGAGAAATGCTTCTCGATGAATTATTTCAATTAGAAGATATAATTCTTAATTGGTTAGAAGAACTTAGGAAAGATTTCAATAATCTATCCCAAGATGATAACCAAGAAGAAGTGTTGGAATCACATTCAAACAACTTCATTGTTCCCGACGATACTTCTAACTCTAGTGAGGACTTGAGCGATAGTCGTCCTTGTGTCGATTGTGCCATGAAGGACTCCCCATCGACTTCGTTCGATGCATACATAGACCTGAGCGATTCGGCATACACCTTCTTTAACGAGAGCCCGGGAAAGGGTTGGACTTGTCCACCTACATATAGCATAGGAATCACCCTCCCCGACAACCTCTTGCGTTCTCGTCTCAATCTAGATCAACTAAGGTATCTTAGGCACTTTGGGGTTGTTCCATCCAGTAAGGAACCGCCCGATCCGGAAAAGTTCCTTGAAAATAAACAAACTTCATAGACAGCCTCTAGACACGGGGCCGTGTCCAGGTCAGCACGCCCCCGTGTCCACCCAAAGATTCCCTTCTGATTTTGTCAGAATACGGACAAAAATGTGTCAGGATTCCATCTGCACACGGGGCCGTGTCCAGCCGACACGGGGCCGTGCGCAACGTACTGTCGTTTTCTATAAACGCAGCCAAGAATCCTGCACATTTGAACCATTCCAGGGACAGAGATTTGAGGAATATTCTCACATACCATCCTAGGTATTTTCTAAAAGAAGTTTCTTAACTATCTTCTTGTCCTTTCCTCTTTTATCCACTATCATCTTCTTCAATTTTTCTCATACTTCCATTAAAGCTTGAACCTTCCATAATTTCAAGCCTTATTGTGATGTTTGTTAGAATTTTGTTCATGGAATCTTGTTAAAAATAAGTTCTACAACAATGTTTTAAGTTGTTTATGTTCAAAAATGCTTTAAAAATCATGAAAACAATTTGAAACTCTAAGATTCCTTGTTCCTAAATCCTGCAGATATCTGAACACGGGGCAGTGTTCGCTGAACACAGGGCCGTGTCCGAAGTATTGGTCCCATAAAATTGAACTCTTTTCGGTATGTTTTCTCAGAACAAGCAGAAACTCTTCGTCGCATTCCAAAAACAACCGGCAGGGGAGAAGATCATCAACGGTTGAAGATTCTCTTGTAAACTATGTTTACACCTTAAGAAAAGCCCTTGATGAAATGACAAGTGTGGAAGAGGCATTGGTTGACCGTATTAATCATTTGATGGTGGGACTAGAAGGATGTCTCCGGGAAGTCAACTTTTTGCACCAAAGGTTGAACCTTCTCGCCTCTCCTCCTTTGGTGCCGATTACCAAAGGGCATGGAATGTGGTACCGGAAGTCATCATTCCGGCTGAATGGTACGCCTTCCATCCGGAGCCCCCTCGAGACATACTACAAGGGGTTCCGATTGGTGTCACTCCTCCTCCACAAGATGTTGAGGAACATGAAGCCGCCTCCCTTCTCCCGAGGGAGATAGAAGAATGGCTCTAGCAACATCTAGGGGACACCGTTCGGCTTGGAGTTCTACAAGGCTTTTAGACTGGAAATCTATTTCCGGAATTTTGGTTCTTATTATAGAAGTAGAGCTCCTTAGGAAGATTTTACGGATCACTTGACCTATCTAATTTTAGGACTTTTTAACTTTTATTTTCTGCTTTATTCTTCATTTTTAGGACTATTATGTAATTCTCTCTATGACTTAATGAATGATGGTTTTAGTTAATTCGGTGTTTGGATGGTGTTGAAATGAATAAAACACACTTGAGATGGCAAAGGAAACAATGGAAAACTTGAACCAGCACCCCATGCAGGAAAACAGAGTCATCCGACGATTTTCTTCGTTTACAGTAAGTTCGGCACTGGCCGTGTCTGCCTAACACGGCCCCGTGCTGCACAGTCTGCAGAAAAGACCCAGTTCAGGTAGCTGGACACGGGCCGTGTTCACCCAACACGCCCCCGTGTCCAGGCTTCTGTTTCTTTTGTTTAATTTTTGTTACTGGCACTTGAACACGGGGCCGTGCCCGGACAACACGGGGCAGTGTTCAGCGCCTAGTAACACAAATTTTTTGCTTAAATCACACCTTTTACACATTTAATCAACCTAAAAACTTATTTTTGGGACACATTGAGGACAATGTGTAATTTAAGTGTGGGGGGGAAGCTAAAACCTTGAATCTTGCAAGTCCTAAATACAAGCCTTACACAAAACTCTATTGGAACCGCTAATCACCCCAAATTTTTTCAAAAATTTTCATTTCTTTTACTTGTCTAGGTTTAATTCGGGAATTTCAAAGTTCTAAAAAGGTTATATTTTTACAAATTTACAACCGATAGCGTCGTGATAAAAAGAAGCAACATAAGAAAATTATGAAAAGACATGACAAGCTTAGTTAAAATTTAATTATATATACTTGATCACATAAAAAAAAAACTATTCCCACAAAAGTGAGTTTTGAGCCTTTATGGAGCATACAAATACATATCTTTAAACTAAATGCTCATTTTTCGTTTCTTGTGTGAATAGCCGCTTGGTTCTTACGACTCTAGAACTTGCCATGACGATACATTCCCGGTCCTTACCAACTTAAACCCAAGTAAGTAAATGATGGAGGCATTAGGACTAACCCTTTTCATTTCTACACGATTATTTTTCTTTTTTTTACCACCTACCCAAAATCCCCCTAGTTAGCCCCTTTGAGCCTAAACCTTTTCATTTCATAACCCAAACCAAACACCCTTTCACCCACCAAAACATTTTTCATTTTTAACCCTTTGTTTTAGTAACTAGCTCGGTTCTTTGTATGACTTTTCAAAAAAAAAAAAAAAATTGTGTTGATGATGAAGCAAAAACAAATAAACAAGCAAGCTTATCAAAAATAACTTTGTTTGAAAAATAGCTTCATCAAAATAAAAAGTTGAAAAATACAAAGTCTTACGAAAACCGACGCTTTTTACGCTTTTTCGCCCTTTTCTACTAACCACTAACCCAACCACCTACCTTTAACCCAAGCCTAACCCTTCACCCAAAAAGTCCTCTTGATATTTACAAAGGTATATAAGTTAAAAAGGAGGAGGATTGATTGCTTGGAAAGCCTATGGTAGGAGTAAGTTCCATGCCGCTCTCGAGTGATCCACTAAAATACATTTTCGGCCGAGTGTTGAGTGATCCCCGTGAGGTATGTGAACTTGTATATAAATAAAATTTTAAAGAGGCATGTTATGCCCTAATAAGTAATTTATCTTATGAAAAGTTTTAAATAAATCATGACGAATAGGATTGCAAATAAATAAAAATAAAACTAAATAAAGAATCTTGGAAATCCCGACACTCTATGACAAGCCCAAAAACCTTCTTTTCTACCCATTCCATTTGGGAGTGTAAAGCCACATTATAAAGAGTTTTGCTTGAGGACAAGCAAAGATTCAAGTGTGGGGGTATTTGATGTGTGCAAAATGCAACATATAATTTACATCAATTGTGGCATAAAACTAACCCTTTTTTAGTACTAATGTTAGAAAAAGTGTGCTTTTGTCTTCCTTTTGTATTTTCAGGATTAAATGAGCTCAAATTAACAAAAGAAGCAAAAAGACAGCAAAATCTAACATAAATACAAGAAAAGGAACAAATGTGACATGCCCGACCCCACGACAGCATCTTCCCAAGCAAAACAAGAAGACAGAAGACTGAACACGCCCCGTGCTCAGCCAGCACGGGGGCGTGCCCAAGTGTCAGCAGAAAAGACAAAGTGGTAGAACCTTCTATTGCCCACCACGGGGCCGTGCTCAGCGGACACGAGGCCGTGGTCAACTATAAGATTCGCACAATCCAGGCAAATCTTCATAGTACAAAGATTCTTCTGCACACGGGGTCGTGCTCAGCGGACACGGGGGCGTGGTCAACTAATAAGTCAAGCTGCATTAAATGAAGAAAGAGAAGGATGTGGACACGGGGCCGTGCCCACTAGACACGGGGCCGTGCCCGAGCTTCTGTTCAGCCTATAAATAAGAGTGCTTGGCTCAAGCTCAAACCATCCCTTGGCACACCACCTCTCTCACACTTCACCCACCGGCCACCACCCACCACCACCATAACACCATCATCCACCACCATCATCCATTGTCTATCACAGAGT
Organism: Helianthus tuberosus; assembly: GCA_030545235.1. Lineage (NCBI taxonomy): Eukaryota > Viridiplantae > Streptophyta > Magnoliopsida > Asterales > Asteraceae > Helianthus > Helianthus tuberosus. The sequence goes on from JARYGA010053031.1 coordinate 70,923, forward strand.
GTGTGAGTCGTCTCGGGATCCAAGATTGATCGTAAGAGTTCTTGACAATCAAGGACATGTTTGCCTAAGTCTCTTACATCACTTGGTGAAGACAAGTGTCTAGTGTAATACTTTTTATTTTTAATCTTTTCGCACTTTTTACTTGGTTTTGTATTAATGACTTTAATAACTAGTTTCTTATGTTGAAGGTGATTCTTCCTTATCGTTTGTCTGTGGTGTCTAGACATTATTTTACTGTCTATATAAAATAAAAGATTTTCACCATTCATATCTCCACGGTCTATATGGAGGTATGCTGGCTACCTGGTCGGGTTTTAAGGGAACGGTTTGGTAAGAACCTTGCCATTGTTCAGCGTTTAGAGGTCCTGCATTGGACCTGGGTCAAATTTAGTAGGACCTCCTTCAATACTTAACGGTATTGGATGGCGGGGGTCCAAACTCTTTGATCCCCTCATAAGTTAACTACTATTAATACTATAACCCGGCTATTTAGGACTGTATCCTTGCTGACTCAGACTACTTAGTCGAGGGTAACGTCACCTCCAAAAGAGGGGCCAACCATAATTTGCATTAATAACTTAATTAATTATCTTTCAATAATCCGACCCTTTAGGATTGTATCCTTGCTGACTCAAACTACTGGGTTGAGGGTAACGTCACCTCCAAAAGAGGGGCCTACTACAATAACTAAGATAATCTCTTAAAATAGTGCAAAAGTGCGGAAATAATCAAAGGTTACACTATACACGAGTCGAAACCAAGTGATTCATCTTGTCTATCTGTTTTTATTTTCAGCATTTTAGTTAGTTTTTATTTTTCTTAGTTTAAAACATTTTTCCATCTTTTTGATTTGATTAGTCGTTGAGGATAAACCGGTACTAAAAGCTCTTGTGTCCTTGGACGACCTCGGTATCTTGCCAACACTATACTACGCTCACGATGGGTGCACTTGCCCATATGTGTGTTTAGTGTTAGTAAATATCGTGTTTTATAAATTTAAAACTTGGCTAAAAAAGTGTTAAAGGGTTTAAAATATACACTTAATATATATAACACTTCACACGCATCAGTGACCCAGAAACTGAACTTCCTCCAACCAGAATTCACAGTTGGAGAACTTGGCATAGAGTTGGTTCCCCCGGAGTAGCTCTAGAACCAAACGTAGATGTTGCGCGTGTTCGGCTTTCGATTTGGAATAGATCAAGGCATCGTCGATGAATACGATGATGAAACGGTCAAGATATGGTTTACACACACGGTTCATCAGATCCATAAAAACCGCGGGTGCGTTGGTCAAACCAAAGGGCATAACAACGAATTCGTAATGGCCGTATCGAGTGCGGAAAGCGGTCTTAGGTATATCCTCTTCTTGAATGCGTAGTTAGTGATAACCTGAGTGTAGATCGATCTTCGAGAAACACGTAGCGCCTTGTAGCTGGTCAAACAAATCGTTAATGCGAGGTAGGGGATAACGGTTCTTGATAGTCAACTTATTCAGCTCCCGATAGTCGATGCACATCCTGAATGACCCATCCTTCTTTTTGACGAAAAGGACTGGCGCGCCCCAAGGAGAGGTGCTCGGGCGAATGAAGCCTTTCTCAAGTAATTCCTGGAGTTGGTTTGAGAGTTCGCGCATTTCGGACGGTGCGAGCCGGTAAGGAGCTTTGGCAATAGGGTTGGCTCCAGGGATGAGGTCGATACGAAAGTCGATATCACGGCTTGGCGGTAGCCCGGGAATATCCTCGGGAAAAACGTTAGGAAATTCTCCGACCACTGGAACATCGTTTACACCAGGTCTTCCTTTCTTTTCCTTCTCCGCTACTACAATGTTAGCCAAGAAAGCTCTGTATTCCTTGCGGAGATACTTGCTAGCTTGGACACATGACATGAGCTTGAGACCTTTCGAAGCGGTTTCACCGTAAACACACAATAAATCACCATTTGCGAGCAAGAATCGAATCATCTTATCGAAGCACACAACTTCAGCATGGTTTTCGCGAAGAAAGTCCATGCCTACTATGACATCAAAATTTCCGAGTTGCATCGGAATAAGGTCGATTGAGAAGATGTGATTGTTGAGCTCGAGAGTACAATCACGGAGAATAGAATTAACGGCGACAGTTCTTCCGGTAGCAACTTCAACATCGAACGTCGAGGAGAGTTGGGAGCGCTTACGATTAAGGAGCTCCTCGAATTCGAACGACACAAAGCAATTATCAGCTCCAGTATCAAATAAACACGAAGCATAAATACCATTCACAAGGAACGTACCATTGACCACGTTGTTGTTGGCTTGGGCTTGGCGCACGTTGATGTTGAAAGTTCGTGCGCGTGCTGCTTGTTGCTGCTGTTGCTGAGGCTGCTGCTGCTGTTGGGGCTCTTGTTTCACAACCCTGTTTGGGCACATGTTGGCGAAATGGTTAGGATCGCCACATGCGAAGCAGGCTCTGGCGTTGACCGCGGATGCCGGAGGAGCTTGTTGACCCTGAGGGGCGGTGAGTAGAGCTTGATGAGCAGGAGCTTGTCGAGCACGGCAGTTGGTAGTGAAATGGCCGTACATATTGCAATGAGCACAAAAACGGCAAGCGATGGTAGTCGGGTGGCGGTAGGTACAAGTAGGGCAAAGCGGGTGTGGCCCAGTGTATGCACGCTTAGCAGGTGGTGCATTTGCCACAGGCGCCGCTACTTGACCCTGTTGGGCTGGTACAGCTTGTATCAGTGCAGCAGTGATCGCACAGTTCTTGTTGCTGGAGCTGTTCTTTCGCTTGTTCTTCCTCTTGTTGCTCGATGCGGTGGTGGTTTCAGCAGTTGGTGCGGCGGTGGTAGCTTGATGCATGTGCTTTGAAGTTTTATCCCAGACACCAGCCTTGACCCGTTTGTTGTTGATTTCAGTGGCCAGTAGGCAAGTCTCTTCGATCGTCTTAGTCTTAGCCGCTTGCACGAAATCTGCAACACAGTCAGGCAGGGCTCGGATATACTTCTTGATTGCCATGTCTGAAGTCTTGACTTGGTCAGGGCAGATGATGCTGAGCTGTTTGAAGCGAGCAGTGAGAGCAGCATTTTCACCTTCCTTCTGTTTTATGTGCCAGAATTCATCTTCTAACTTTTAGCGCTCATGAGGAGGGCATAATTCTTCCAGCATGACCTCCTTGAGTTCGTCCCATGAGAGACCGTAGGCTGCATCGTTCCCTCGTTTGTTTCTCTCGGCCGTCCACCAGTTTAGCGCGCGGGACTGGAAGACGCCGGTAGCATTTAGAGTGCGGAGATCGTCTGGGCAACCGCTCTGTCGTAGAGGGACCTCAATGGAATCAAACCATTGGAACAACGCTGTAGGGCCTTCCTCGCCAGTGAATTCCTTTGGCCCACAAGACTTGAACTGCTTGAAATTGAAAGCAGCTTTGGGGGTAGCTTTAGGAGTTTCGGTTCTCGACTCCTCAGATGATTTGCTGACGTTCTCGTAGACATCACTCACGGCTTTTGCTACTTGTTTAGCGATGATAGCAGCAAGACGTTTGTCTCTCTTTTCTTGACGAGAAAGTGGTGTGTGACGGGATGATGGTCCAGTTGACATTGTCTGCAACAGACATCGTCATAGGTCTCAGACGCATCATAATCGAATCTCACCTCACACGTTTAATACTTACTAAAGCTTAGGAACACGTTGTAACATGTATCAAATAAACACATAGACACATAATCACAGATTCACATAAACACAGAAGCACATAAACACATAAGCACGTAGAGCACAGAAGCACATACGCATTTAGTCACCCGAGGTAGTCAGAATACAGAAACCTATCATTCAAAGTCTGTGATTGTTCGAATATAGCGATCGCGATTACATATCGAGTAGTGTAACACCTCGAAAATTCACGTCCTGTAATGTGTTGACACGTGTCATACGATTAAACGTGTGAAAGAATATTATAGAAGGACTAAAGTTGACAAACATGAAAAGTATGTGTATATACGTATTCAAAATGTCAACAGTGAATAAATATATTGTACATTAACCCTACATGATGCTCATACCTTCAAACGAATAAATCATGGATCCTATGAAGCTAAAAGTGAGAGATTACAAACTACAGAGGTTAAATGTGTCAACATGTTTAAGTTATACCTCTGAGTGACCTTTTGACAAACCCGAAGCTTTGTAACGGTTAATTATGCTCACTAGAATGCACGATATAAATTTCATAAAGTTTCGTTATCATATGAGAAAGTTATGATCAAATTCGCATGCGAAGGGTTAAAAGCGTCAACGTTGAAGTTTAGGACTTTTCGGGTGACAATAAAGTTAACCGAGGACTAAACAAAGTGGGTAAATGTCTTGAAGCCCTTATATGTCAATTTGGAAGGGTCAAGGTGCCATAAATAAAGTCTAAGAAAAGTTTTGAAGAGCCAAGGATCAAAACGCAAAAATCAAAATTCAGATTTTGTTGCAGAAGGGCTTAGCGCGACGCGAGGCCCAAGGGGGGGGGGGTCTTAGCGTTGCGCGAGGGGCCGTCTGATGCGAGTTCTTTGGGTTTTTGCCTGCCATTTGCATTCTAATCGACTCTTGAACGATTTTCCTCATCTTGCTTGACCCCTATGTACCCCCTAAACACTTAGGGACATGTGTTGATGATTCATGGTCCATGTTAGACTTGTGTGTCAACATTTTGTGGTGATTAAACCACTATATAAAGGCCTCTAAGTTGCAAACATGCTTCACACATTCATTCTTGCAAATCTGATCATTTGTGGTGCACAAGAGCACCTTCCAAGCCTTCCTAGTCGACCATTAGTCACTTGTAAGTATGCTTAACCTTCGTTAATCAAGTTTAGCTTAGTTATTTAGCTAAAAGTCAAACCGTCGTAATTAACGGTTGACTTTAAGATTAATCACTAATGGCTCAGTGATTAGTCAAATTGAAAGTAGTTATAAGTTGGTAATTATGTGGGTAATAAACCCTTAAAAGGATTCCCCCTGATTCCCACTCTAACTAGGTCAAATGTCTGGTCAAACTTGTTAGTAAAAAGTCAACAGGATACTTAGTTTCTAATTTATGCATGATTAGCAATGTAGAACACATACAACCTGTTTGATCATTAATATAACTTGGTAATTAGTGTAAGAACATGTCTAAACATGTTCAACCCGACAATTTACTGTTTAGACCCGGTTCGGAACCAAAAGTCGCAAAGCTTTGACTTTTGCTTTGACTTCAGTTCTGACCCGTTATGGTATGTTTTAGAAATACCTTAGAGCTTCATTTGGACCAGGTTACATGCTAGTATAACCCTCTGTGATTATACACCATGGTTCATTAGTTAACCAATTAATACGCATGGTTCCGTTAATTGCTCATATGTTGACCATTATGCCCTTTTCACCTTAAAACGTGATTTGTGAAAATGTAAAAGTGTAGAAACCTTAGTTACTGATATATAAACTTGTATGCAAAGTTTGACATCAGTTTGAGGTGTAGAATGAGAGTTATGCTCATTAGCGTAAATTGAAAGCTTTATGTTAATTAAACGGCGTAATTAGCGTATAGCCTAGTTAAGCCTACTTTTAATATCAAACTTATTACCCACTGATGTAATATATTATTTTGGGATTTTTGAAGATTTTTAATCAATTTTAGGCTGAGCATAACTCATAGTCGTAGGCTTAATCCGGTAATTGTCGGTTTTGCCCTAACGGGCCATAAAATGAGTTTTACATATCTAATCAACTCCAAACCTTTTGCTACTGATTACATATGATAAATAAATTATTCTAAGCCCTCTGGAATAATAAAAATATCAGCTTTATGAATAGAACCCGGAAATGGCTTCTAATCGCCTTTTTAAGCATTTTTAACGCCTAGTATGTACTAAAACTATTTTAAACATACAAGGGTTGATACCTACTGATATTTGAGGCAAATTATAATATTTTAACAGCAAGCAAAAGTTGTTTAACTCAGACTTCAGTTTTGAGCTTTACGGCTTATGTGAAATTACCAAAATGCCCCTACGGTGCATAGTTTGATTATAACTGGTAAATTCACATATATACTTTACCCTACTGTTATAACTTAGGAAAATAAGTATTTTTGCTGATTATATCAGACCTATAACTCAGGTAAATACTTAAACCCGTTTATAACCTTTTAAATGACCAAACTACCCCTACGGGGCCTAGTTTGTGTTTAAATACGTTTTGGGCATAATGGAAGACATCTTACTGATGTCACAACATATTTGAGGCATAATTAACTTAGGAAATCTGTATATGGCTCTCATGAATACCCGTCACACTTATTACGCGTACGGTTCGGTTTGTGTAACAAGTTTACATAAATTACCCGAAACGGGTCAAACCTTATTGGTTTTATCTCAAAATCCAGAATGTGTATGAAATACCCATATTATACGAGTCTTCAAACTTGTTGGGTCTAAAACACATTCTATTCCGGTCTTCGCTTAATCATGCGTTTGAACCGTATATTTACTTAAGACTAACCGGTCTAAGCTTAGGCTTAATTAAAGACCTGTTAGCATTCTAATTGGTTATTTATACCATCATTCCAGACTAGAGCATTTCGGTAAATTGTACCTACGCTTACTTAAGTGAATACGGCTGAGTTATTAATTCTTGCTATTTAAGACAGGAGCTAGCTCAGGTAAATACTCTTAACTTATTTTCCCTATACGGGCTTGGGATACGGTATTATAAAAATGCCGCTTGGTCGGGTATTGAATATTTAATCTTATTGTGGTTAAATTATTGAGGTAACCCGGTTTAATCTGTATTGTTTGAAATAAAAGCCTTTAGGGGTTAATGACCATGTCCCGGATATCCTTGACATCATTGTATTATAAAATGGCCACGTCTTAAGCACGTGGTGTAGGCATACACCTGACAATTGCTTAAGTAATAACGGTATCTCACTCTCTTGTGGGCCTATACTTGTGGCGTGTCTGTTAATCTGGCTCGGTTTCTACATCGGGCCCTGAACGTACAACGAATATGTAAATCTGTATACAAGATTATAAATATAATTGTCCCAAGTTATAAAAGATTAATTTTGCCTTTATGCATTTTAATCAAAGTGTCAAAATATTTTGTGCCTGGTGCATCTAAATCAATTTCTTAAACTCTTTTCAAATGAGTCAGTTGAGTGTATTTACCAGTGAAAACTGACGTATTTTCCAAAAGGGTTAAGTGACAGGTACTGGACGTAATTGGCTGGAAGCTCAGGGTGCTAATAAGGAATCTTGCAAGTTCTAGGCGTCTAAAGTCTGTTGAATAAATGTTTATATTTTAAGATCCGCCTGTGGATCCTTTACTTTCCGTTGTAATACTTGGATATTACTTTATATTCATATTGTAATATAATTACCTTTTGCTTCCGCTGTGCATTTATATATTGTGTTGTTTAACTATTGTGTTGCCAACCACGTCACGATACTCCCCGCCGGGCCCACCGGTGACACGTGGAAAGTCGGGGTGTGACAAGTAGTATAGTATAAGCGTACAACATAGCATAGGTCGTCCACAATTTAGCGATTTGTCAGCGTATTGAGATAGAATGCAGTGCGAGTCGTGTGTGTCGATCAAAGTGAAGGCATAAATCGAATAATTCTTCCACAATTAAACACAAAATCAGATAAACGCACACATGTAAATGCATAAAATCGACGAATTATCAGAGTCAGCAGTTGCGGGCTCAGAATCGAAACACATAAAAATCGAGAAATAGATCGTCTGTGGCTAGTAGACTTCGACTATCCAAAGTGGTTCAACTATTCACAAGGACTTGTTGTGCACATTTGACCTTCAGGACTATGCTTTTTGCCTCGATTCTTGGGCGTTTGGCACACTTCCCGTTAGTCGTATTGTGACTTCGGGTCATTGGATTCCGTCGAAGCTTTGGTGAGAGCTTTGTAAAAACAAGTAATAGTCGGAAAAAGTCGTCAAGGTTAGGGTTTCACCCCTAGCTTAACAACTTCGTTCCTGTTTTTGATAAAATAGAGGAGATTATTCATTAAAATGTGGATTTCATTCCTGATTTGGCATAATTTTCCCCGTTTGTAAATAAAATGCGGGTTGATCAAGCAAATTTTAGTCAAGAGTTTGCGGTTTTCACACCTAATCCTGACTTAATCGCTTATTGAGAATTCGAGTGCAGTGATAGTGTAGCGTGTGCGAGAATAGTGAGAATTAGCAGTATACTCATACATAATCCCTACTGGATATGCACAAGTCGGTCTGTTGGTTCCTAACTATAGACTAGGTCTCTAAGACATCGACCCGGACTAGGTCGAGTCTTGCCTAATTCCCTATAGTTATGGCTCCGATACCAATTTGTCACACCCCAACTGATGGCGGAATCATCGGGGCATGGCACTGAGCGAAACAGATTGTCCAGAAGTTTCCATAACAATTATCATTACCAATCAATTTAAAGTAACATGTCCCATACCATGTCTCAAAAGGTAAACAAATTATTACAGACAAAATCTAGGCAAATAGTTCCATTCCGACAACTCAGATTTTCAAATAGAGCAATTGTTTATCTGTTTCTAGAGACTCTTGATTTAATTTGTACAGATAACTATTTGTTGGCCTCTAGAGCCTTATTCTAGCCTCGATTTCCTAGCAGATGTGCATCCTAAGCACCTGTCACATATGTTAAAATAAAGTCAATACATATAATGTAAAGGTGAGCATACAAGTTTGATAATAGCATATAGAGTTCGAAATTCGTTTACGCATAACCAGCACGTACACATAGTGAAATGAAGCACGTTAGTTATCGACATAGATCCATCGATACCAATGACTGCGGGTTGACTGCCTGAGGCAGTTCTCAATACATGATTACCACCGTAATCCATGCAAGTAATTGTCCTTAACAACCCCTGCGATCAGGTGCTGAGTCCAAACTATAGTACTATCGTTGCTAAGGCAGGTAGACAGCATTCCATGTGTAAACATAACAAACAAGCATTCATAATCCACGTATAACATGCATTAACGGTTAGCGTTCAAATAGTATTGAGTAGTGTGTTTATTGTGATTTGAATATTTGTAACGTATGTAACACCCAAAAGTGCGTAAAGAAAAAAGGGATCGAGTATACTCACAGCGATGGATGGATTGAAAGGAGCGCTAGAGAGTAGGGTTCGCCTGATCAGAACGATAACATAATGATAAAGTGACGCGTAAAACGATGCAAGGCGTAAGTGGTTCGGATAGTAGTTCGGTCGGATGGTCCAGTCGTGTGGGTGACAATCCGTTCGGATGGTCATCCGGTCGGACAGATTGTCCGGTCGGATGACTATTCGAGTGGATTGTTTCTTCCTTTGAGAAGGATGTGTTTGTGTATGATGGCTTGTCCTTTGAAGTTTTCATTGTAGCATTTTGAAAAACATTGAAGTATTTCTACCTTTCAAGTCGGTCGATCGGACGGCGACTCGAGTGGCGAGGTTACTTAGTGAGAACAAATTCTGAGCAGGTTGTCACTCGATCGGACAGCAGTCCGGTCGGGTGGCATCCTTAGTGCATTGAACATGTTGAAAATTGTTCGAGTGTTAAAGTCCAAGTATCTCATGATCCGAAGAGTAATCCGGTCGGATGGTAGTCCGATCGGATAGCAATTCGTTCAATACTCAAACTTTAGGTAAAGTTGGTTAAGTGTGGGACCCAAGGTGCAAGTCGCTCGGACAGCCGGCTGCTCGGATGGCTTATCCGTTCGGACAGTAGTCCGGTCGGATAGCACTTCGTCCCGGTTGTTCCGTTCGTCTTTCACTTGGCCGTTTTGATTGTTTGTCGCTTTATCGAGACGTTTTGACAACGTGTTAATCAACAGAACCCCATCTTAACCCAAGTGACCCGATCGACCAGGAATCACCCTAGTTCGGTCAGTTACCGGTTCAAGACGGTTGTTCTTGTTTAACCCGAAATCGGTGGTCTCGTGAGTAGAATCCAGATCTTGAACTAGCACAACACTAAGAATGAGTAGGAGACTAGAACAAGGCCCGATTCTATCGGTTTTGAGTGCATTGAGTGTAAAAGAGCTAAAAGAAAGTTAGAAACCATCTTTCAATCCTTTTTCACTATGATTATGTTTAGATCTATGCAAGATCTTTGTGTATTCGTGTGGAAATCGATTAGATCTAAGTTGTTCTTGGTGGATTGAGGTCAAAACATGGAGTTCATAAGAACACCATGATGACGTTGATGTGCAGAAAATGCAACATATAAATTACATCAATTGTGGCATAAAACTAACCCTTTTTAGTACTAATGTTGGAAAAAGTGTGTTTTTGTCTTCCTTTTATATTTTCAGGATTAAATGAGCTCAAATTAACAAAAGAAGCAAAAAGGCAGCTAAATCTAACATAAATACAAGAAAAGGAACAAATGTGGGATGCCCGACCTCCCTGACAGCATCTTCCCAAGCAAAACAAAAGAACAGAAGGCTGAACACGCCCCGTGCTCAATGAACACGGGGGCGTGCCCAAGTTCCAGCATAAAATACAAAGCTATAGAAGCTTCTATCGCCCACCACGGGGCCGTGCTCAGCGGAAACGGGGCCGTGGTCAACTATAAGATTCGCAGAATCTAGGCAAATCTTGATAGTACAGATATGCTTCTGCACATGGGGGCGTGCCCAGCGGACACGGGGGCGTGGTCAACTAATGCAGACAAACTGCATTTAATGAAGAAAGAGAAGAGGATGGACACGGGGCCGTGCCCAATGGACACGGGGCCGTGCCCGAGCTGCTGTTCAGGCTATAAATAGGGGTGCTTGGCTCATTTGCAAACCATCCCTTGGCACACCACCTCTCTCACACTTCACCCACCACCCACCACCATCACAACACCATCATCCACCACCATCATCCATTGTCCATCATAGAGTGTGTGAGTCATCTCGGGATCCAAGATTGATCGTAAGAGTTCTTAACAATCAAGGCCATGTTTGCCTAAGTCTCTTACATCACTTGGTGAAGACAAGTGTCTAGTGTAATACTTTTTATTTTTAATCTTTTCGCACTTTTTACTTGGTTATGTATTAATGACTTTAATAACTAGTTTCTTATGTTGAAGGTGATTCTTCCTTATCGTTTGTCCGTGGTGTCTTGGCATTATTTTACTGTCTATATAAAATAAAAGATTTTCACCATTCATATCTCCACGGTCTATATGGAGGTATGTTGGCTACCTGGTCGGGGGTTAAGGGAACGGTTTGGTAAGAGTCTTGCCTTGTTCAGTGTATAGATCCTGCAAGGACCTGGGTCAAATTTAGTAGGACCTCCTTCAATACTTAACGGTATTGGATGGCGGGGGTCCAAACTCTTTGATCCCCTCATATGTAAGCTACTATTAATACTTTAACCCGGCTACTTAGGACTGTATCCCTGCTGACTCAGACTACTTAGCCGAGGGTAACGTCACCTTCAAAAGAGGGGCCTACCATAATATGCATTAATAACTTAATTAATTATCTTTCAATAATCCGACCCTTTAGGATTGTATCCTTGCTGACTCAAACTACTGGGTTGAGGGTAACGTCACCTTCAAAAGAGGGGCCTACTACAATAACTAAGATAATCTCTTAAAAAGTGCAAAAGTGCGGAAATAATCATAGCTTACACTAAACACGAGTCGGAGCCAAGTGATTCATCTTGTCTATCTGTTTTCATTTTTATTTTATTTTTCAGTGTTTTAGCTAGTTTTATTTTTCTAGTTTAAAACCTTTTTCTAAACTTTTGATTTGATTAGTCGTTGAGGATAAACCGGTACTAAAAGCTCTTGTGTCCTTTGACGACCTCGGTATCTTGCCAACACTATACTACGCTCACGATGGGTGCACTTGCCCATATGTGTGTTTGGTGTTAGTAAAATATCGTGTTTTATAAATTTAAAACTTGACTAACGTGTAAAAAGGGCTTAAAATATACTTAAATCCATATAACACCACACGCGCATCAAGTTTTTGGCGCCGTTGCCGGGGACACAAGGATTTTAAGAAAGTTAGGAATCAACGGCCTAATCATTTTTTTTATAATTGTTTCTGTTTTTTTTAGGATTTTTCTTAATTTTTCAGTTTCTGCAGAGCTCAGCACGGGCCGTGCCTGGTCGGACACGGGCCGTGCCCAGCATTGTCACTGGCAGTTTTTATTTTCCGAGTTACAGAGGGTTGAGCACGGGGCCGTGTCGGTGCAACACGGGGCCGTGTCCAGCTCCCCAGTAACAGGGATCCGGAAAACAATCACTGTATCTCCGACCACGGGCCGTGTTCACCTGAGCACGGGGCCGTGGTGAACTTTCTGACCAACGTTCTTTTCTGTTTTTATTGCAGGACTTGGAACCCAGGCGCCACATTTAGAAGAACCCGAACGCTTTCTCAGAAAAAGACTTAAAGCTAAAAACCAAGAGAAAGTTTCGGGGGACCCACTTCCAATGGCGGACCAACGTACCCTCATGGATTACCTACGACCCACTGTAGGTAATCTCGGCGCCGCTATCAATGCACCGAATGTCGAAGCCAATAACTTCGAACTTCGGCCACATTTGATACAAATGCTTCAAAACTCCGTAACCTTCCATGGGCTTGCGGACGAGGATCCCCATCTACATATTACTAATTTCTTAGAAATATGTGATACCTTTCGGATCAATGGAGCATCAAACGACGCCATCCGCCTTCGGATGTTTCCATTTTCACTAAAAGACCGAGCTAAGGCTTGGCTTAATACCCTCCCAGTTGGCTCGGTAAACACCTGGGATGAACTAGCCCAAAAGTTTCTATATAAGTATTTCGCTCCTGCTAAAACGACTAAATTAATGACTGAAATTAATACATATTCACAAGAAGATGGGGAATCCTTATATGAAACTTGGGAAAGGTTCAAGGAGCTACTAAGAAAGTGTCCTAATCACGGTCTTGCGGTATGGCAACAAGTATCCACTTTCTACAATGGGTTGTTGCCACACACAAGACAAACACTTGATTCTAGCTCCGAGGGGCTTCTAGGTAATCGTCGCCCAAATGAAATATATAATCAAATTGAGGAAATTGCTCAAACCAATTTTCAGTGGCACACTCCCCGAGGCAATAAATCTATTGCCCCGGGCGCCCATAAGGTTGATGAAAGCACTTCTTTACAAACCCAAATCGAGGTGCTTTCTTTAAAAATCAGAAAATTAGAAATGGCAAAAACGGCCTCGGTTATGGCTTGTGAGGGATGTGGTGGGCCACATGAAAATTGGAGTTGTATGAAAGAAGTTGATGATCAAACGGAAACGGTAAACTACATTGATAATAGACCTAGGCCGTCGGGTCCTCCAACGGGTACCTACAACCAAGGATGGCGTAACCACCCTAATCTTGGTTGGAGAGATACCGGCAATAGTAGTAACCAACAAAACCAACGAACTAACTTTCAACAACCAGAAAATTTTTCTCAACAACAAGGTGGACGAGAAAGGCTTGAAGATACTGTATCTCGCCTCATCTCCGACACCGAAAAGAAAAACTCGGATCGATTTCAGCAATTGGAATTGAATTTTAGAAATCAACAAGCTAGCATTCAAAACATTGAAAAACAACTAAATCAAATAGCTCAAAATTTCTCCGAGAGACCACAAAGCGCGTTACCAAGTAATACCAAGACCAACCCAAAGGCACAAGTACATCTCATAACATTGAGAAACCGTACCGTGGGTCCCAAAGAGGCTCCACGTCCACCAACTGAAAGAAGCCAATCTAGCCAAACCACAACTCCACCCGCGCCCCAACAAGAGAAGGCTTCTTCACCGGTTCAAGAGCCTACTAAGACTCCTCCGGTTCCATACCCCGGTCGGTTAATCCGTCAAAAGACCGATGAGCAATTCGCAAAGTTCGAAAATTTACTAAAACAATTGCATGTTAATATTCCATTTATTGAAGTCCTAACCCAAATGCCAAAATATTCAAAATTTATGAGGGACTTCCTCACCCATAAAAGGAAAATTGAATCATTTCAATTAGTTAACTTAGGCGAAGAATGCTCCGCCTTACTACTCAACAAACTTCCACAAAAAAAGATTGATCCTGGAAGCTTCACGATTCCTTGCTCGATTGGGGAATCCCCCATTCGCAATGCACTAGCTAATCTTGGGGCTAGCATCAACCTCATGCCCGCATCAATGTTCAAACGACTGGGCCTAGAAAAAACAAGCCCTACAAAGATGAGCATACAACTTGTCGACAGATCCGTCAAATACCCACAAGGTGTCGCTGAAAATCTATTGGTCAAAGTCAACAATTTCGTCTTCCCGGCCGACTTTTTCATACTAGACATGGAAGAAGACACCGAAGTCCCTCTCATCCGAGGGAGGCCATTTCTAGCCACTGCCCAAGCAGTGGTAGACATTAATGACGGAACACTAACATTGAAGTGAAGTTTGGAGTCGGAAAAAGAGTAGAGGACGAAGATCCGGTCAACTACATGAAGGTCATAGACTCAAGCTTGGATGACGCTCTCCGACGGTGTAACATGGGATGCAAAACATCCCACTTGGGTAACATATGACCAGGCTTTGGGTCTAGCCAAGGACCCTTATAAACGTGGCGCACCACAGAGGCATTCCGCGGAACTATCCTTAGTTTAGTTTAGATTAGATTAATTTTTATGTTTTCTAGTTTAGTTTTAATTTTCAAGAATAAAACACACTCGGGATGGTGAAGGATAGCAAGGGAAACTTGGACCAACACCCCATGCACGAAAACAGGGCCATCCGACAAAATCTTCTTCATTACAGCAAGTTTAGCACGGGCCGTGCCCGCCCAACACGGCCCCGTGCTGCACAATCTGCAGAAAATGCTCAGTTCAGGTAAACTGGACACGGGCCGTGTTCACCCAACACGCCCCCGTGTCCAGGCTTCTGTTTCTTTTTACAACTTTTTGTTACTGGCGATTGAACACGGGGCCGTGCCCGGACACCACGGGGCAGTGTCCAGACGCCCAGTAACATAAAGTTTTGCTTTTTCACACCATTTTACACATCCAATCAACCTAAAAACTTATTTTTGGGACACGTTGAGGACAATGTGTAATTTAAGTGTGGGGGGATGCTAAAACCTTGAATCTTGCAAGTCCTAATTACAAGCCTTACTTGTCTAGGTTTAATTTGGGAATTTCAAAATTCTAAAAAGGTTATATTTTTACAAATTTACAACCGATAGCGTCGTGATAAAAAGAACCAACATAAGAAAATTATGAAAAGACATGACAAGTTAAGTTAAAATTTTATTATATATACTTGATCACATAAAAACCCATTCCCACCAAAGTGAGTTTTGAGCCTTTATTGAGCATACAAATACATATCTTTAAACTAAATGCTCATTTTCGTTTCTTGTGTGAATAGCCGCTTGGTTCTTACAACTCTAGAACTTGCCACGACGATACATTCCCGGTCCTTACCAACTTAAACCCGAGTAAGTAAAAGATAGAGGCATTAGGACTAACCCTTTTTCATTTCTACACGATTATTTTTCTTTTTTTTACCACCTACCCAAAATCCCCCTAGTTAACCATTTGAGCCTAAACCTTTTCATTTCTTAACCCAAAAACAAACACCCTTTCACCCACCAAAACCCTTTTTTTATTTTTAACCCTTTGTTTTAGTAACAAGCTCGGTTTTTCATATGAATTTTCAAAAAAAAAATGTTGATGATGAAGCAAAAGAAATAAACAAGCAAGTTCATCAAAAATAACTTTGTTTGAATAATGGCTTCATCAAAATAAAAAAATTGAAAAAAAAATAAAAATAAAAATAAAAAAAAATAATAAAAAAAGATAAAAATAAAAAAATAAAAAATAAAAAGTCTTACGAAAACCGATGCTTTTTACGCTTTTCTCCCTTTTCTACTAACCACTAACCCAACCACCTACCTTTAACCCAAGCCTAACCCTTCACCCAAAAGTCCTCTTGATATTTACAAATGTATAAAGTTAAAAAGGAGGAGGATTGATTGCTTGGCAAGTCTATGGTAGGAGTAAGTTCCATGCCGCTCTCGAGTGATTCACTAAAATACATCTTCGGCCAAGTGTTGAGTGATCCCCCGTGAGGTATGTGAACTTGTATATAAATGGAATTTTAAAAAGGCATGTTATGCCCTAATAAGTAAATTATCTTATGTAATGACGAATATGATTGTAAATAAATAAAAATAAAACTTAATAAAAAATCTTGGAAATCCCGACACTCTATGACAAGCCCAAAAACCTTCTCTTGTACCCATTCCATTTGGAGTGAAAAGCCACATTATTAAGAGTTTTGCTTGAGGACAAACAAAGATTCAAGTGTGGGGGTATTTGATGTGCACAAAATGCAACATATAAATTACATCAATTGTGGCATAAAACTAACCCTTTTTTAGTACTAATGTTGGAAAAGTGTGTTTTTGTCTTCCATTTGTATTTTCAGGATTAAATGAGCTCAAATTAACAAAAGAAGCAAAAAGGCAGCTAAATCTAACATAAATACAAGAAAAGGAACAAACGTGGCATGCCCGACCTCCCCGACAACATCTTCCCAAGCAAAACAAAAGAACAGAAGGCTGAACACGCCCCGTGCTCAGTGAACACGGGGGCGTGCCCAAGTGCCAGCATAAAAGACAAAGCTATAGAAGCTTCTATCGCCCACCACGGGACCGTGCTCAGCGGACACGGGGCCGTGGTCAACTATAAGATTCGCAGAATCCAGGCAATTCTTGATAGTACAGATATGCTTCTGCACACGGGGGCGTGCCCAGCGGACACGGGGGCGTGGTCAGCTAATGCAGACAAACTGCATTTAATGAAGAAAGAGAAGAGGATGGACAGGGGGCTGTGCCCGAGCTGCTGTTCAGGCTATAAATAGGGGTGCTTGGCTCATTTGCAAACCATCCCTTGGCACACCACCTCTCTCACACTTCACACTTCACCCACCACCCACCACCATCACAACACCATCATCCACCACCATCATCCATTGTCCATCATAGAGTGTGTGAGTCGTCTCGGGATCCAAGATTGATCGTAAGAGTTCTTGACAATCAAGGCCATGTTTGCCTAAGTCTCTTACATCACTTGGTGAAGACAAGTGTCTAGTGTAATACTTTTTATTTTTAATCTTTTCGCACTTTTTACTTGGTTATGTATTAATGACTTTAATAACTAGTTTCTTATGTTGAAGGTGATTCTTCCTTATCGTTTGCCCGTGGTGTCTTGGCATTATTTTACTGTCTATATAAAATAAAAGATTTTTACCATTCATATCTCCACGGTCTATATGGAGGTATGTTGGCTACCTGGTCAGGGCTAAGGGAATGGTTTGGTAAGAGTCTTGCCTTGTTCAGTGTATAGATCCTGCAAGGACCTGGGTCAAATTTAGTAGGACCTCCTTCAATACCCACCGGTATTGGATGGCGGGGGTCCAAACTCTTTGATCCCCTCATATGTAAGCTACTATTAATACTTTAACCCGGCTACTTAGGACTGTATCCCTGCTGACTCAGACTACTTAGCCGAGGGTAACGTCACCTTCAAAAGAGGGGCCTACCATAATATGCATTAATAACTTAATTAATTATCTTTCAATAATCCGACCCTTTAGGATTGTATCCTCGCTGACTCAAACTACTGGGTTGAGGGTAACATCACCTTCAAAAGAGGGGCCTACTACAATAACTAAGATAATCTCTTAAAAAGTGCAAAAGTGCGGAAATAATCAAAGGTTACTGTTGGGATTGAACCCTACCAGAGGAACAGATAATTAAAGCCAAAACTGGATCAGAGCAGTGGATCCAGAATAAGCAGATGTTACATACAAGTCTCTCCCCTTGAAAGTGGTTTCAACATCTGCTGACCTCCTATCTACTGATCGTACAAGATACTGACCGTCAAACTGTTGCTCAAGTGAAAACCTGATGAAAGACTAAAGCTCCGCTGTTCAATCTACTGCCTTGGTTCAAGCACTACTGATCCGGACAAGTACTGCTGGGTTCACAGCAGTAGAGGGATGCAGCAGTTGTTTATTCAGTCTTTATGTAATATAATGTAATAAGCAGTAGTTAGTATAGCAGTGTTTGTATAGATCAGAGGTTAGAGTTTGTTAGGAGGTTAGATGTCACTTTCATGGTGACGTCAGCTAAGATGCTCAGTGGTTTGCTAGTGCCTATAAATAGAACAGTGCTCTGTACTGTTCTATTAGTTCTTTGCAACATCGTCTTCTCTGCACGAACAAACACTGAGCTCTGGCTGAGGGGGAGTTTGTATTCAATCATTGCAATTGTAATCGTAATTGAAATAATTCAATCTTTCGGTTCATTGTGAAAAATGTTTGATCAAAGCAATACTCTCGTTTGATTGTATGTAAAGTTTGTTTCCATCTTAATTCCGCTGCACAACTCATTCATTTCCATCTTAATTTCAAACGTAAAATACAATCAAAACCAAACTCAGATCCAACAATTGGTATCAGAGCTTGGACAGTTAAATTTGATTTAACAATCATTTTGACATAAATAGTTCAGCTCAAAATCATTGATATCGATAGTTTGTTCGTTTGTGTTGAAAAACAGAGCAAGGTTTAATCACCATTAAAGTTGATGAATCAGTGTCTGTAAAACAACCAGGATGACGTCACAATCTCAAGATGATAAGAATAACATTGGCTCACTTTTTAAACCACCTATGCTTAAAAGAAATGAATACAACATCTGGGAGCGAAGGACGGGTCACATCCTTGCTCAACAGAACACTGGATGTTGGAGGTCTGTTGTTTTTGGTCCCCATGTTCCTATGGTGCCAAGTGCTGAGGATCCAAAGAAGTTCGTACCAAAACCTTATGAAAACTATACTGAAACTGATTTTCAGAAGTTCGAACTCGATGCCAAAGCATTTAGCATCATAGCATCTGCATTACCAAATGAGATCTATGCTGGACTGTTACATTGTAACAGTGCCAAAGAGCTATGGGATGCATTGAAGGAACAGTTTGGGGGAACCGAAGAAGTTATTGAAAACAATAGGGAAATTCTGAATCAGCAGTATGAAACCTTCTGTCACATTAAGGGTGAAACATTGACCCAACAGTTTGAACATTTTAGTTGTCTCATCAGTGAGCTAAGGCTTGTTAAGGTTGAATTTCCAAAATCAACCCAAAATAGCAGGTTTCTTAGATCGCTACCTGATAAATGGGACACAATTGCATTTGTGACTAGAAACTCTGTTGAGTTCAAAGATCTGACCCTGACCCAACTTCATGGCAGACTCCTGACTTATGAAAGTGAGTTGAACCAGAAAAAGAAGTTGCAAGAGTCTGGAAAAGCTACTGATGATTACTCATTCGGTAGCACAGCTCTTCTTGGTCAGGAAGAATCTGGTAGCAGTGGTAAGGAACAAGGTTATGATCATTTCATTGATATAACAGCTGGTGGAAACTTTACCAACCCTGATCCTCACTCTGCAAATTATGCTTTTACTGCAAACACAGAAAACCAGATGTCAGATAATTTGTGCTTTGAACTCAATGATTTGCAACATTTTGATCCCACTGACTTAGAGGAGATGGACATTTTGCATCAGTTGGCTTTGCTTAGTGTGAGAACAAGCAAATTCTACAAAAGAACAGGGAGAAAGTTCCCAGGGTTACATGGGAATCTAAGGGTTGGGTTGGATAAATCAAAAATCAAGTGTTATAAGTGCAATAGGCTAGGTCATTTCGCAAGGGAATGCAGGAGTCAAACTACTGGTCCTATAATCACTCATCCTAGCTCAAATCCTAGACCTCAAAATCAAAGCACTGTGCACTATACCCAATATACCCCTGCAGCTCATGTTAACACTGCTCATTATGCTGCTGCCCCTGTGCCTGTGCATTATGTCCAAACCACTGTTCCACAGATTCAATATGTTCAAACCCTTGTCCCCCAGGCACAAGTGCAACCTGTTGCACCTCAAATAGCTGCTCCAGCAGTGGTACAAACAGATCAGCAAAGCTTTTTCACTCAGGGCTTTGTTGACTGGAGCAGCATGCCTGATGAGCTTGGTGATGAAAATTTTGCACTCTATGCTTCTATTGAACCTTCTAATGATGAATTTTGTTTGATGGCATTAGAGTCAATACCAGAGGGGATTGAAACTGAAGGTGAACAGCTAAGTGATGAAACAGTGGATGAGGTGACTGAAGCAGTTGTTAATGCAGTTGCTGGTGAATTGCTGCTGGGAGAAAATTCAGAAACCCTGATTGAACCACTGTCAGACCCATGGTCCAAAGAGGACAAAGAAGAAGAGGAAGAAAAGAGAGCAGGTGAGAAGGAAGTAAGAGCTGATGATGAAGAAAATCATCAATGTGATTGTGCAATGATGGCTGCTGCCAAGGGAGCTTTTGCCTGTTTAGATAGCCTTTGGTATGTTGATAGTGGAGGCTCCAGGCACATGACTGGATGTAAAGCCCTACTCAAAGATTTCTAAATTCATGGAGGGGGTGATATATCCTTTGGGAATAACAGTAAAGGGAAAGTTCTGGGGTCTGGTACAGTACAATCTGGAAATGTAAAATTTGAAAATGTCAATCTGATAGACAGTCTGAAATTCAACCTTCTGAGTGTTTCACAAATGAGTGACAAGGGGTATGGGTCATTCTTCACAAAGGAGTGTTGTAGGATTGTTGGACCAGAAATGGTAAAAAAGATTGAAGCAATAATAAAAACTGGTCAAACAAAACTTGTTGCTCAAAGAAGTGGCAATGTTTATGTTGTTGATATGTCAAAAGAGTGTCCCAGAGCTGATGCCTGTCTGTTCTCAGCTGCCTCTAACAAAGAGACAGAACTTTGGCACAGAAGGCTGGGGCACACAAATCTTAAGACAATCACTGAAATATCAAAAAATGGTTTGGTAAGAGGCCTACCACAAAAATTGTTTTCATGTCCTGAACATTGCATTTCCTGTTTAAAAGGAAAACAGCATAAAAGTTCTTATAAGTCCATTGAAGAGTCCAAAACAACCCAGTGTTTGCAAATGCTACACATGGATTTGTTTGGCCCAGTTCAAGTCATGAGTCTCAAAAAGAAAAGATATTGTCTGGTTATTGTTGATGACTTCTCTAGGTTTACATGGACTTTCTTTTTACACTCAAAAGATGAGACTGCAGGCATTTTGCAAGACTTTGTGACACAGGTTGAAAAGCAATTTGACCTTCCAGTAAAAGTCTTCAGGAGTGACAATGGCACAGAATTTAAAAATAAGGAGTTGGATGCCTTCTGTGTGAAGAAAGGGATTGTAAGGCAGTACAGCATCCCTAGAACACCAGAGCAAAATGGGGTAGTAGAAAGAAAGAACAGAACTTTGATTGAGGCTGCCAGAACCATGCTTGCTGATTCAGGTTTGCCATTAACTTTTTGGGCAGAGGCAGTAAATACTGCTTGCTATGTCCAGAACAGAGTTTTAATAAACCCCAGGCACAAAAAGACTGCTTATGAAATTCTGTATAAAATCAAACCACTGATCTCATATTTCAAGGTGTTTGGCTGCCCATGCTTTATTTTGAACTTAAAAGATTCCATTTCAAAATTTGCAGCCAAAATTGATTGTGGTTATCATCTGGGATACTCAACCACTGCCAAGGCCTACAAAGTGTTTAATACATGGACCAAGGCAGTGGAGGAGACCTTGAATGTAAAGTTCAATGAACTTTCATCAATGAAAATCCCAGCAAATCCTGCAGATCTGTTTGATCTTGATAAATTTACTTTTGCAAATACTGCTGTCAAGACTAACAGTGCAGGTCCATCAGAGGATTCAACACCAGACTATGGGTATGAAATCATCATCCCTCAAAGGTCTGCTAAAATGGGAAGAGCATCAGATGTTCAAAACAGCTGTCAAAGCTCAACCACTGCTACCTCAACAGTTGTTGACCAAAGTAGCCCATCAACCATTGCTTCCACATCCTCAAACACTGCTGATAAAAGTCCCCAAACAGTGGATAAAAGTCAGCATGTGTCCTCTTCATTACCTCCCATTCCACCACCTTTTGAAGCCACTGCTGGATCATCAAAGTCCCCAGCATTGGTTAGCTCAGATGATACACATTTGCAGCCTTCACCAACAAATGCCATCATACCATACCAAGGAGATTTAATCTTCTTGAGATCTCATCCACCTGATCAAATCATTGGCAACATAAATGAAGGGGTGCTCACAAGAAGCCAAACCCAAAACATTTGTCTTTTTGCTGGTTTTTTATCACTCCATCAGCCAGACAAGTACCAAGAGGCACTGAAAGACAACAGCTGGGTAGAAGCCATGCAAGAGGAGCTCCAACAGTTTAAAAGACAACAAGTATGGGAGCTTGTACCACTGCCAGAAGAGGTTAGTCCCATTGGCACAAAGTGGGTCTTCAAGAACAAAACTGATGAAAGGGGTATTGTTGTCAAGAATAAAGCCAGGCTTGTGGTTCAAGGTTACAGACAGGAAGAGGGGATTGACTATGATGAAACTTTTGCCCCTGTAGCAAGATTGGAAGCTATAAGACTGTTCCTGGCCTTTGCTGTCAACCACAACATGAAGGTGTTCCAAATGGATATCAAAAGTGCTTTCCTCTATGGTACAATTCAAGAAGAGGTGTATGTATGTCAACCTCCAGGTTTTGAGGATCCATTCTATCCAGATCATGTCTATAGGCTGAACAAAGCCATGTATGGCCTGAAACAAGCACCAAGGGCCTGGTATGAAACTCTTTCCACCTTTTTACTCTCAAATGGTTTCAAAAGAGGTACCATTGATAAAACACTGTTTCTAAAATGGAGAGGAAAGGATTTAATGATTGTCCAAATCTATGTGGATGACATTATTTTTGGAAGCACATGCAACAAAATGTGTGAAGAGTTTAGGGAACTCATGACAGCTGAGTTTGAAATGAGTGCAATGGGTGAGCTGCAATGCTTTCTTGGTCTCCAAGTTCAGCAAATGCAAAATGGAACTTTCATTCATCAAAGCAAATATGCAAAAGAACTTTTAAACAAATTTGATATGAATGATTGTAAACCATGCAGCACACCCATGGCAACAAATAAGCTGGTCATGTCTGATGAAAAGGATGAGCTGATTGACCAAACTCTTTATAGAAGCATGATTGGGTCTCTTTTGTACCTAACTGCATCTAGGCCAGACATCATGTTTGCAACATGTGTTTGTGCAAGAAGTCAACCAGCCCCTAGAAAATCCAATCTTATTGCTGTAAAAAGGATATTCAGATACATAAAAAGTGCTCCCACACTTGGTATCTGGTATCCAGCTAATGGGAATATCAAGCTTTCAGGATTTTCAGACAGTGATTTTGCTGGATGTAACACCACAAGGAAGTCCACATCAGGAGGGTGCCAGTTTCTAGGTGATTGCTTAGTTTCATGGCAAAGCAAAAAGCAAGCAGCTGTTTCAACATCCACTGCTGAAGCTGAATACATTGCTGCTGCAAGCTGTACAGCCCAACTCCTGTGGCTTCAAAATCAGCTGCTGGATTTTGGTATCACTGCCTTAAAGACACCACTCATGTTGGATAGCCAGGCAGCAGAAAATATCATCAAAAATCCAGTTTCCCATTCAACCACCAAACATATCGACATCAGACATCACTTTGTGAGGGATTGCTATGAAAAAGGTTTGATTTCTCTGCATCATGTTCCAACTAAAGACCAGCTGGCAGATGTGCTCACAAAAGCATTAGATACTGCCACTTTTGAAAGCTTGGTCTCTAGGATTGGCATGCTAAACATGGAATAACAAGCAAAATCTTGTTTTTCTATGAATAAAAGCATTAAAATGTTTTCAGAAAATCAAAAATCCATCGTTAAAAATAGCTAAAAATGAATTTTTCATTAAAATCCTTAAAAGTCTGTCATATCCACTGATTGTTCAAAAGTCTGCTCTACTTCAAAGTCTGTCCACTGCTGAAAGCCATCCTCTGTCCACTTATTTCCTTGATAAACTCTATTGTTCAAAAGCAGTGTCTTATCCACTGATAGTGAAAATCATCCACTGCTTTCATTATACCTGTTAGTGCATTACGTCTATTGACTTCGTCTTGAATCATGTAATAGGATAGGTTAGGATTATCAGTGTCCGAGTTGCAAGAAACTGTTATTAGAAAGTTTAGAAGGCTGTTAGCTTGAACATGCATGATAGCTTGAACATGCATGGTAGCTTGAACAGGCCTGGTAGCTTGAACAGGCCTGGTAGCTTGAACAGGCCTGGTAGCTTGAACAGGCCTGGTAGCTTGAACATGCCTGGTCATTTCAAGCTAACTAGACACACTATAAATAGGGCACTTGTTGATTCATTTGGTAAATGCTTCAGGATTTGTAACGAAGTGCTGCCGAAATCTGTTCAGGTTGTAATTAGTGTTATAATCAATCAAAGTGACAGATTTAAGAGTATCAAGCTGTTTCCACGTCCGTTTCACTGATTCCGCCTTTGAATCGGATATAAAGCTCTTCTGATTGACTCGTTTGGGTCCAACAACGATCCTACAAGTAGTATCAGAGCTCAGGAAGAAGAGTTTAGCTTGATATCATCTATTTTCTGACTTCTACACCTTCTTTTTTCAATTGAACGAGATTTCACGGTCCGAATTGGTTCAAATTTTCACAGTGCACTCGGAATTGGACATAGACAAACCCTTGAAAGTTTTATGGTCAAATTCGGACTAAAAATGACAAAAACTTGCCTGTTAGCTTGAAAATATAGTTATGTTCGCTTCAAACAGCCTGTTAGCTTGAAAGTGTCAAGACATGTTAGCTTGAAAACGTTGACAGCTTGAAACCGTCTGACAGCTTGAAAACGTCGACAGCTTGAAACCGTCTGACAGCTTGAAACTGTCTGACAGCTTGAAACCATCTGACAGCTTGAAACGACACACCACTTGAAAACATCTGATCGTTTGAAAGTGGTGATTCAAGGAGATAACATCATGGCTAAAACGTTTGATGAACAGGAAAACGAGAATCTTAAAGATTTAAACGTTTGGATTTCTGATTCTTGGATTGATAAGAAGAACAAGAAGGACGTTTGGATTAAAAGATCCGAAAATTTCTTGTGCATGAAACATGAATCTTTGGAACAGTTGGATAGACGTTTTGATGAATTGATTGATAAGATAGATAAATATGAGATAAAGTTTTCAAATGCTGAAAAAATTTCAAAATTTGCTGATGCATTACCTCTAGAATGGGATGAATTTTTGAGTGAACTAAAAAAGAATGCAAATTTCTCAAAGTTTTCATTTAGAGAATTCATCAATGAGCTTAGATCACATAAGTTTGCTAAAGAAAAAAGAAAAGAAGAGTTGATGAATGAAATGAAAAGGGACTTAGAAAATATAAATTTGGATGTGATCATTGAAATGAGAAAAAGAGTCTCTGTGTGTCTTGCTGCAAAAAAATGTCATGAAATATGATATTAAGAGAGGTTGTTTTATTGATGAATATGCAAACCCTCTTGATTTTGTTAAAATTTTTTGTGTAGGAACATTCAAGATGGAAACAAAGAAAGAAGCTGATGCTGGAAAGATGAATGAAAAATGCTCAAAATGTGATGAATCAGGAGCAGACAATGTGAAATTCTTGAAAGACATAGAGAATTTGACATTGGAAAACAAAGCATTGAAAGCTGAGAAGAAAGCTGATGATGAACAGATTCTGGAGTTGCGCTTGAACTACGAGAAATTGAGATCTGAAAATGACAAACTTTTGGAGAATGTTGAGAGTTTGTCATCAGAAAACAATTTTTTTTAAAAATTAGAAAATGATTTCAAAAGTCAGTTAAAGATTTTAGAAGATGAGAGAGATGTTTTTGGTAAAAATAATCTCGAAAAACAATGTGCGATAAATTCTCTTCTTGATAAAATCATTCGACTTGAGCATGAAGCCGAAGGTAATAGAAAGAAAATTGCTGATTTAGAAAACAAGTTGAAAAGTTTTGTGACTTCTGCATCATATGTTTGTCCAAAACCGATCAATTATGTTCCAATAAGTGACAATGTCACAAATTTTGACAAAGTCAAAATTGAAGATTGTGATGACAAACCTGATGATGAAAAAGAAAAAGAAAAGAAAAGAAAAATATTTTTAGATTTAGAAGAAAAATTTAAAAATACTGTTTTGCAATCTAATGAAACAGGTGAATGTTCTAAGAAAAAAACTGTTAAGAAGAGTGTAGAACAGAAACAAAAAGTTAAAAATTCGAAAAATTTTAAAAATGAAAATAAAAGCTCATCAGTTCAGTCATCCAATCATTATAAAAAACACAAAAATTTGTAAATGAAAATTCACAAAATGATGGTAATAAGTGGTGCAGGTTTGACCACAGTGCTCAAAAGACAAATCCAGCATTGAAGAGGAGAAATGATTATCACCAAGCCAAATAATGTTATGATCTGAAGGTTTGGACTGACAGAAGTGGATGGTATGATAACAGAGTGTGCTACACCTGTGGTGTTAGAGGACACATTGCTGTTAACTGCCAGAATTGGAATTTTGAAACACGAAGATGCTATAATTGCCATATCAGAGGACATATTGCCAGAGATTGCCCAAGGAGATCGATGGGAAGATCAAGAGTTGAATTTTAGAGAACGATAAAGAAATCAGTCAATGTCAAGCCCAAAGAACAGAAGGTTCTAGAACAGAAAGTGAAGCTTTCGCAGGGGCAAAAAGACAGACTGAGGAAAAAGAGGAAGAAGGCGAGAGAGTATTTGGAGAAGATTTTGTCTTCAGGATCACCAGTTGGTTCGAATAAAAGTTCTGATGAATCAATTCACTCGACGGCAAAGTCAAGCAAATCGAATTCTTCAGATACAAATCTGAGGACAAACAAGAAGAAAAAGAAAGTTATTGGTGATGAATCTGGCTCATCCAAGTCAGACAAGCCAAGTTCGGGCAATGAATCTGATTCCACAAAATCAGATGAGCCACAAGTTGAGGTAAAAAAGGAAGAGACAGTTCCTTTAATGAATGATGAGAAATTTCCACCATTACAAGCTGCAAACCTAAAATCAAAAGGTGTTGATGCTGAAAAAATGTTTAATAGCAATGTTAAACATATTTTTAGTAAGATGGCTGATGGTAAGGAAAAAGGAGTAAAAGAATTTTATGAAGAAAAGAGAAAAGCTCAAAATACACCCAAGGACAGTCAGGCTTGGGTGAAACTTTTCAAATAGAAAAATCTGACTTGCCGGAGCTTCCAGGTTGGTAAGTGTGAAGCAGGTATCGGCATCATTCTTGAGAAATTCACAGGATGGTAACTGTGATATTTCGTCTTACAAGTGGTTAATCAAGGACATTAAGTTGTACTTGATTTTCTACAAGTGATTGTGATGTTTGATCTTATATTGTTAAAATTTTACAAAAACGGTTTTAAAAAAACAAGGTGATGAGATGACCCCGAACCCACAAGTGATGGGTAAACAAACAAATTTTTCCAGAAAAACCATTCTGATTAAAACAAACTTAAGTGTTTTGAAATCATTATGGGAAAATAGTTTGTTGTAAGGGGGAGTTCTGATTGAATACGCCGAAACCCTCACGGCTGAACAAACATGATTAATTCACAAGATTGAAAAACGGTTTTCAAACTGTAAAAAATCAATGTGTTGTAAATCATGGGGGTACGTTATATTTTCAGCAAATCAGTGCATGAGAAGCAGAAAATGGATGGCGAGACAAAGCTATCAGTATTGGTTGTCAAATTTTCTTTAAATGATTTTGCATTTTAGGGGGAGTATTATTGTCAGAAAATCCAAAAACATTTGAAATTTTGAAAAAGTCAAAAACATGATAAAATTCAAAAATTGAGTTTTTGCGTAAAAAGAGGAAATGATAGTACATCAGTAGACAGTTACAGTATGCTAAAGAAATGTAATGATTAAATAGAGTTAAACAGTCTCACTGATGATATGCCGATAGGTTTTTATACATTTAGTAAACTTTTTTCGGGATATAAACATAAATTCAAACTTGCTTATTTCGTGGGGAATACTACTTGGATATATAGGTAACCCCTGAAATCTCGTTTGAAGGACCCCTCTTTCTGAGATACTAGGTCTTTATGCTTAGTGATATCTGGGGTATTATCTCGGGACTTCTGATTTTGCGGAAGCAATGGCCTAGTCCCCGGAGAATACTTTCTGCTTGCTTGAAATATAGCGCCGCCCTCAGCAAATTGATGAAATAATAAAATTGATAGTAATTGCTGTTGTAATACAAAAGATCCTCTAAAGGGGACACACCAAAAGTCGAGCCGTCATCTCTCTGCTGAACGGAAGTTCTGACCTGAGCTCTCACGGTTTCGTACTATAATTTATTCCCCTTACAGATATCATCTAGGTATACTCACCTGTAAGACTGAATATTGGGATCTGGATACGGGAGTATATTCAAAAGGTGGGACACATGAATGAGTTTAAGTTCTTAAAACACCTAATTCGTATCCTGAATCAGTTGAAATTTAAGTGGATCAGTATATCGACAATCTAAGTGAATTGTTTAATTCTTAATGTGTAACTAAGCTCAACGGTACTTGTGACTTGTCAAAAACTGATATGATCCTCTGACGCATACTCAAACTAAAATATTGTCTGTAAATATGTTTGTACATATTTCTTTACTGCGTTATATTTTCAGAAAATACAAAAATATTTTTGATTCTGCTTTATTTTCGACAACCGATGTCTGAGATGCTAAGTGTCAAAATCTAAGTAAGCTGATTGTGTTTCTGAAAATAAAACAAGTTCATTAATTTGAAACTTGAATTTTTAACAAAAATCAAAAAATAGTTTGTGATATCTCCAAGGTCATTAGTTTGGACTTGGATGATTTTCTGTGAGGATTTTGGATACTGAACATTGCCATGTCTGTAAAGATTGTTGATAGAGGGAGTGTTTTAGAGAAGATTGAATTGCCGGGTTGTAATTCCTGGTAGTCTAAAATGTTGTTACTTATGAATGTATGAGTAATTGCAGGTAAGAGTCCAGACTACGATCCCGAGAGCAGAGTCTAAGGGGGAGTCTGAAGATAAGCTTGAAGCAAGAGGAGCTTGTAGATGGATAGCTAGGTGATGATCCCAAAGCACGGAAGCTTGACGAAAGGGGGAGCCTGAAGCTGATAGGAGAGAAAGATTGATGGATGCTTATAATGTTACAACTTGAATGAGAAGGCAGAATGATCAAGACTGAAGATGTGTCATACTGAAGACTAGACACTGAAGACTTCGTCAATATCCGAGGGGGAGTCTGTTAGTGCATTACGTCTATTGACTTCGTCTTGAATCATGTAATAGGATAGGTTAGGATTATCAGTGTCCGAGTTGCAAGAAACTGTTATTAGAAAGTTTAGAAGGCTGTTAGCTTGAACATGCATGATAGCTTGAACATGCATGGTAGCTTGAACAGGCCTGGTAGCTTGAACAGGCCTGGTAGCTTGAACAGGCCTGGTAGCTTGAACATGCCTGGTCATTTCAAGCTAACTAGACACACTATAAATAGGGCACTTGTTGATTCATTTGGTAAACGCTTCAGGATTTGTAACGAAGTGCTGCCGAAATCTGTTCAGGTTGTAATTAGTGTTATAATCAATCAAAGTGACAGATTTAAGAGTATCAAGCTGTTTCCACGTCCGTTTCACTGATTCCGCCTTTGAATCGGATATAAAGCTCTTCTGATTGACTCGTTTGGGTCCAACAACGATCCTACAATACCGTTGTAACCACTGCCTTCATCAGTAACTTTCATAAAAGTACTGTCCTTCATTTCTTCAGAGTTTGGCATGTGGGCAGTACATAGTGGTCAGTACTTTTGTAACCCCTGCCACGTCAGCCTTCACTTTTTCCTTTATAAAACCCCCACTTCACACCAAAACAGGGTTTTACTGTCGAATTGAATTCTCAAAATTCTTTTCTCAAAGCAATTTTTCTTCACATTCCTTCACAAATTTCTTCGATCATCATCTCCAAAATGACAAAATCGAAGCAATCTGCAAAACCCACTTCCAAATCATCGTCGAAAGCGGCCTCTCAAAAGGTCAATACCACTGAAATCCCACAAAAACCATCTCACAATCTTCTGGGTCTTCTCACAAAACCCGACACCACAAATGTTTTCGACTCCATCATCGCCAAAATGGCTAAATCAAAGTACAAAACTTTGTTAACAGCCGATGCACCAATTTACTTAGCAACCCAATGAGAGTTTTGGAAAAACGCAATCCTTGACAAACAAGGTGAAAATGTGGTAGCCATTAACTCCTCTTTAAAGGGTAAGGCTGTTCAAATCACGCCACAATCTATATCAGAAGTCTTTAAACTCGAGGATCAGCAAGGTAAAACTTCTTTCCCTAAAAACGAGTTAAAAATTGACTTCATTGAGAGAGGGTATGCAGACACAATGATGAAGAAAGATACCTTACAAAAGGGTTTCTTTCCTTCTGCAACAAGGTTTTTATTCCATACCCTCCTAATGTGTGTTTCAAACAAAACCACTTCTTTTAATGAAATACCATTAAAGATTCAAAATATGGGATATGCTATTCTTCAAGAAGAAAATTTTAATTTTTCTCGGGAAATCTTTAATGATCTGGTTAGCAATGTTGAAACAAAATCATTCTTACTGTTTCCAAGGTTTTTAAGTTATTATTTTGAAAAGAAATTAAGTAAGGATGATATTGCTGCAATAAACCAAGGTGAATGTTTTCAAATGAACAGCTTAACTGCTGAAACTTTTACTAGAATGTTAACACCTTGTAAAACACAAGCAGAGGTGCCTGACCAGAATTTAGCAGCTTCCACTGCTCCTCAAGTATCTGCTGCTGAGCCCACTGCTCAAGGTGATCAAAGTGGCACAACAACTACTTTGAAACCCACACCTAAAATCACCAAAAAGCCAACAAAAAGAAAAACACAAAAAACCCCCAAACCCATCAAAAAGGCATCTCTGGAGGATGAGATACCAGAGCTACTGCCAGTGACAACACAAAAGTCACAAGAAACCACTGCTGCTACTTCCTCACAGCAGTTGGTACAAATATCTCAACCCATAGCCGAAACCCCTCCTGCTTCTTCACAAAAAGAACAGGTTGTACAAATTGGGACACCACATCATGATGCTCTGGAAGCATTTGTTTCCATCATCCACAGCTCAATTCCCGGGGCAAATCCTCTTTCTACACCAAACATCACATCCACAATTCCCACACCCACTAAACTTCTGTTGGATGCAATTGATTTGAACCAGGCACTAACCAGTCCTTCTCAATCACCTATTAATGAGAATATACCTCAACAAATGACTGGGTCTGATGTATCAATCCTTGCTAACCCACCAACACAACCTGAGGAGGTTACACCCCTTGAGTTACAAGTAACTCTTGGTGGTAATCCAAATGAAGCAGCCACTACAACTGTTGAACCCACTGGTTTACAGTTGGACAGTGGTTACATTAATAAGACTTCCTTGGAGGCAATTCCTTACATAGCACCTCTGCCAACCACCAGTGGATTTATTTTTCCCACTGGCAACATCAAAAGGTTGTCAAGTGTTGAAGGAAGAAGACCCCAGTACCAAGAAAAAGGGGCATCAGTGGTTAGTGTTTGGAGTACACTCCCTACCACAACCACTGATAAAACCACTGTTAGTGGGAAATCAGATGATCCCATTAAATTGGGTGATGATTTAAAATATCAGGATTTGACGGAACGAGTTGACAAATTGGATACATTTGTTGCAGATATTAAAGACATGCTACAACAGGTGTTGAAAATACAAAAGATGCAATCCACTGTTGTTCCAGCTCAAGCATCTGCTCCACCACAAGCATCTGCTACAAATGAGCTCTGGAACCTTTTCCAACCTTTTCTCCAACAACAAAAAGATATGGCTGATCAGCAACATGAACTACATGTCACAAAGCTGAGAAACATAATGGAGTCTAGGTACAAGAACACTCAAGCAGATATTAAGGCAATCAAGGCCCATTTATTGGAAACCACTGGCACTGCTCCTCCAACAGTACTCTTCATTGATCAACTTCCCCCAGATAATGCCAAAAAGGGAGAGAAAATTCAGGAGTGGAAGAAGAAGGGAATAGATGATGGTCTTTACATTGAACCAGAAAGGGATGCCATGACCAGAAAAATTCCTATGCCAGATGGTAGTAAAAAGGTTGATGCTACCCAAGAAGCACTTGATGAAGGAGTAGCAAGTGTAAAAAAGGGATAGAGTGGCAAAGGATATTTCAAGGTGGAATGAGGAGAAAAGAGCTTTCATGGAACTGTATGCGCAGGGTTGTTCTGGGTCAAAGGATACTAAAAATCCTAAGACAAAAAGGAAACCTAAGTCCATCCCATCCAGAATTCCAAAGCACATTCCAAAACCACCATCCAAAAGCCATCAGCATCAAACCTCCACCCAAACAGCTGTTGTAACTCCTGCTGTATCAACTACTGCTGGTACTTCAGAGGTTTTAACATTTGTTATCACTTCAACACACACCACTTCAACACACACCACAACCACTGTTTTACCACCACCACCATCACCACCAAAAACAACCTCACCACTACTCTCTCCTGCCAAAAAGCAGAAGACAACAGATGTTACAACATCTGCTGTAATGACAACAGTGGTTGAAACACCAGTTGTTTCAACAACTGTTAGTCAATCACAAACCACTGCCTCTCAATCTACCACCACTGTTCCACCCAAAACATCATCAGTCCCTCCTCAACCAAAAAGGAGAAGGCTAATTCTAAAAGATGATGATACATCTTCACCACCAACATCCTCAAAATCTCTGTCACATGTCACCATTCCAAAACCCATGCCTCTCTCTTCAGCTCAAATTTTAAAGCCATTACCTCCTGCTGGTGTCTCATTCCCTCTGGAACTCATTGCAGTTAGGGAAGAAATCAAATCCTTTTACTATGAGGATGACCCAGCTAAAAGGAGTTTGCCATCAGTTGAAGGATATCCCAGGCCTAACAATATTGAAGAATATTTGAAACTCAAGGCCAAGCAAGCAGAGGATATCGCAATCAAAAATAAACAAGGGAAATCTGATAGGGAATTTCAGCAAAACTATCAGTTTCTACTCACTCAGGTCAGAACTATGGAGCAATTTGCCAAAAATGTATGTCAGCAAATCTCAGAAAGGGCAGATGAGTCCTTGAGAAAAGACTACATTGAGAACATCATGTCCTACAAGAAATATAAGGGGGAAAAACACATGTACAAAAACTGGACCATTTCTGAGCTTGAAAAAGAGGCAGCCAGGATTCAAGAAATGCTCAAAAATAAGGTCAAGCAGACTCCTCCTGAAAAGTTCAAACAGTTTGAAGCTGATAAGGCATTAGAGTTTAAGAGAATGAAAGAGGAGCTGATAGCAGCTGATTATGGGTCAAAGAATTCAGTGACAAAGTGGGGAGAAGACAGGGCCAGGGCTACCTACAAAAGGTTAGAGGAACTTAGAAAGAAAGATCCAACAGTTCCACAAAAGCCTGACTATTCCAAAGCAGAGGTCTCAAAAAGACCACCAAAGCTGTAAATCAAAAGAACCACTGCTCCAGCTGGTGCTGCCATCTACAAAAGAAGGAGTCAAAACCAGTCAGATACTGAAACAATTCAAGATCTAAAAGCTGGAAATGTTGTTGTAAAAGAATGCATTAAATTAATGATAAAAGAAGATCTTGAATTGGAACAATCTGCAAGTACTGCTCAGTCAGTCATGAATAGGCCAGCCTCACCAAACACCTCTGCAAATAAAAATCTCCCAAGAAACCCACCAGGCTCAAAAATACAAAAGTGGGAAACTGACAAACAGACCTACGTATTGACTTTGCTCAGGTCTGGTGGAGAAGTGAAGAAAATATCAAGGGAACAAGCTCTTGGCCTGAGTCTTGAAGATTTGCTGGATCTCCTTGATCTTCCACTTAGCAGGGATGATGATGACACAGATGCCCTAGACTTTGAACTACAATTTAAAGGTCAGATAAGGGAACTGTTGATGAGGCAATAAAGTTCCACAATAATGAAGAGTTTTGGCATTATCTGTTCCAGGGGGAGATTGTTGGGATTGAACCCTACCAGAGGAACAGATAATTAAAGCCAAAACTGGATCAGAGCAGTGGATCCAGAATAAGCAGATGTTACATACAAGTCTCTCCCCTTGAAAGTGGTTTCAACATCTGCTGACCTCCTATCTACTGATCGTACAAGATACTGACCGTCAAACTGCTGCTCAAGTGAAAACCTGATGAAAGACTAAAGCTCTGCTGTTCAATCTACTGCCTTGGTTCAAGCACTACTGATCCGGACAAGTACTGCTGGGTTCACAGCAGTAGAGGGATGCAGCAGTTGTTTATTCAGTCTTTATGTAATATAATGTAATAAGCAGTAGTTAGTATAGCAGTGTTTGTATAGATCAGAGGTTAGAATTTGTTAGGAGGTTAGATGTCACTTTCATGGTGACATCAGCTAAGATGCTCAGTGGTTTGCTAGTGCCTATAAATAGAATAGTGCTCTGTACTGTTCTATTAGCTCTTTGCAACATCGTCTTCTCTGCACGAACAAACACTGAGCTCTGGCTGAGGGGGAGTTTGTATTCAATCATTGCAATTGTAATCGTAATTGAAATAAATTCAATCTTTCGGTTCATTGTGAAAAATGTTTGATCAAAGCAATACTCTCGTTTGATTGTATGCAAAGTTTGTTTCCATCTTAATTCCGCTGCACAACTCATTCATTTCCATCTTAATTTCAAACGTAAAATACAATCAAAACCAAACTCAAATCCAACAGTTACACTAAACACGAGTCGGAGCCAAGTGATTCATCTTGTCTAACTGTTTTCATTTTTATTTTATTTTTCAGCGTTTTAGTTAGTTTTTATTTTTCTAGTTTAAAACCTTTTTCTAAACTTTTAATTTGATTAGACGTTGAGGATAAACCGGTACTAAAAGCTCTTGTGTCCTTGGACGACCTCGGTATCTTGCCAACACTATACTACGCTCACGATGGGTGCACTTGCCCATATGTGTGTTTGGTGTTAGTAAAATATCGTGTTTTATAAATTTAAAACTTGACTAACGTGTAAAAAGGGCCTAAAATATACTTAAATCCATATAACACCACACGCGCATCAACGTCATCCTAGAACACCTCAAATCTAGTGATTTCACGGGTAAAAGTTAAGATTCAAAAGATAGAAAGGTGTAGGAGTGCGTGTAGATCAAGAAAGTACAAGATTTAGGATGAGATCTTACCGGAATCGAGAGAAATCGAAGAAAAGGTGGGGAGCACGAGCTGTTCGGACGTCAGATGCCAAAAGTAGAAAGTTTGAGAGTGGCATGGGGTATTTATAGAGTTACCCAAAGAGGAAAGGGTGGGTCGGTCGTATGGCATCTCGTCCGGATGACAATCCGGTCGGATGGCATCTGGCACCAGATCAAGTAACAGCCCGGTCGGATGGCAATCCGGCCGGATGGCACTGGGTTCGGGTGTTCGGAGCGACGATTTTTGCTGTTTCAATTTCGATTGCGATCGATGCGGATGCGATAGAGTTTCCTATTCAAATTACTTTTAATCCCAACCATTCATATCTCGCACTATCTCTTCTCCACTAATTATCATAGTTTGATTTCGATTGCGTTTCGATTACGATGTTCGATTTCGTTTTCGATTGATTACTACACATAACATAATTAAACATGCACAAGTAACACATAAGGCACACACACACGTATAACAATAACCAAAATGCGTAATTCGAGTTACGAGTTCGATTTGATGTCGATTTGATTAGCATAGTTTGATTATTTCTTAGTTAACTTTATCGCATTGTTACTTCCTATAGTTCACAGTAGTAAGTCGATTAAATAGCGAATAACATACGTCGATTATTGTGATTATTGACACTTACTCCACATAATACAACTAAAATAAACATATAAAAGAAATTCACTACAAGTCAAGTCGCGCGAAATCGGTCGTTGACTTTGACCTTGACCTTGACTTTGACTTTTGAAAACACGGGGTGTTACACATATATTTAGTATAATTAGTCACATAGGGTCGTATAAATATCCACATTTCAAAGTTGCGATACAATAACCCGGTTTCGTTTCAAATATGCGTTACTCTGCGACGCGTCACGGCCGTCGAAGAGGGTAGATTAGGTCCTCACTCAACGTCATCGTGAGCGTTGGTGTGTGTGATGCGATGTGTTATAGCGATAAAGTATGCGTAATATGCGAAAATACTGCAAAATAGCGATGTATGCGATATAGCTACATTATGATCCGAATCTGTGATGCTAGGCGTAACGAGTATAATCGAGTAGTAACAACGCACGAACGTGAGGGTTGTTACACAAAATTTGTTAGAAAAAGCAAGACAAAATCTTGCTAAAGCACAACTTTGTGATATATGTCTTTTAGACAATTTCACTTGTTTTTATGAAACAAATTTATATAAATAGGCACAGGTGAATTTCATTCTTGAATTGATGCCTACTTAATGAAAATTCCCATCGTCGGAGAAAAGGCAAAAGAACGATGGATTAAAGAAAAAAAATCAGTTTACAATGCATTCTCTTTGGTTTGCTACAAGAATTGTTAAAAGGGAGATTGCAACCTATTGTGAATTTTCTAATAAACAAAAACAGGAAAAACGTTTTAATAAAAACTGTTGTAATAAACTCACTGAGTTACCACAATTATCTTTTGGCTGTGAACCAGCAAAAGACAAAGGTTATTTCAAAAAGAAATATAAAAATAAATATAAAACAAAAACTAAAAAACGTTTTTGGAAAACCAAGAAAAGAAAATTTTCACCGGGAAAATATTTTTCTAAAGAAAAACCTAAGGTCTATCCTCAAGGGAAGAAAAGATGTCGTTGCTGGATATGTTCTGAAGAAGGACATTATGCCAACGAATGTCCCAACAGACAAAAATTTCCGGAAAAATTAAAATTCATCTCGGAAGCTGAAACTGAAGGATATTTTCCTTCTGAAAATATTTTTTGATGGTTATACGCAAGTATTTACGTTAGAAATACTAGATAACTTGTCATCCGATTCTTCAACAGAAGACTCAGAATAAATTCTAATCACTCTTTTATTGGAGGGGTGAGAATCATAAACAAACTCATTGTTTTGAATTAGCCTATTCAAATATAACTAATCCAAATTCAATTTATATCAAAGGAAAAATCTTTTTCAAAGTATATAAAACAATTGCTCTACATTGTTATGTAGATACAAAGGCAAGTCTTTGTTTAGCAGGTAAACACGTAATTCCTGATGATCTATGGGAAAACTGTTAGGATCTGAGTTTCTTATGATTGTGTTTGTTCTAATTATAATGAAGATGAATGACAAACAAATTGAAGCAGAATGTAATGGAATAAACTTTCAACACAATCAAACGGAAGAAATGCTTTCAACATACATGTTTAACATGAAATCGAATGATTATATTTATTATAAATTTCAATTACAATGCATGCATGTAATGCAATCTCCCCCTCAGCCTGAGATCACACTGGTTTGTTCGTACAGAATGACAAGTGATGAAAGAGCTAATAGAACAGTACAGGGTACTGTTCTATTTATAGGCACGAGCAAACCACTGAAGCATCTTTGCTGACGTCACCATGAAAGTGTCATCTAACCTCCTAACAACCTACAACCACTGATCTATACAAACACTGTTGTCAAACAACTGATTACAATACAATACAAAGAAATAAACTAAACTACTGCTACTTCATTCCACTGCTTCAGGCCCAGCAGTGCTTTGTATTCAGCAGTTCTTGAACTAAGACAGTAGATTGACTCATCGGTACTTTAATCTTCAACAGTCTTTAGCAGTTGTTGAAGATCAGCAGTTGTAGAACAACAGTGGATGGAGGTCATCAGATGTTAGGGCCACTTCCAAGGGGAAAGATTGAGTACAAACATCTGCTTATTCTGGATCCACTGATCTGGTCCAGTTTTGGCTTTATCAACTGTTCCTTTGATAGGGTTCAATCCCAACAAAAACGCTCCCAAAGATATTAAGGCAATTGTTGCTAACAAAGAAGTCATTAAATTAGATAAGGTTTGTAGAAATCTTATAATCTATTTTTCTGGAGAACCATTTACCATTCCTACTATCTATCAACAAGATTCAGGTATGGATTTACTTCTTGGAAATAATTTCTGTCAACTTTATGGACCTTTCACTCAATGGTTAGACAGGGTATCTTTTCATCTTAATCAAGAAATGATTTTGATTAAAAAAGTTACAAAGGCTTTTCAAATCAGAAAACCAAATTTCCTTGAATCCATGAAAAAAGATTCAAAAATAAAACAAATTCATGGAACTAACATAGTTCAAGAGGTTATAAAACCGGAAAGAATATTTTTACTTGAAATACACAAGTTTCAAAAAATTGAAGAACTACTTGAAAATGTTTGTTCAGAAAATCTTATTGATCCTGAAAAATCCAAAAAATGGATGAAAGCATCAATATAACTTATAGATCCTAAAATTGTTATCAGGGTAAAACCTGTGAAATACAGTCCACAGGACAGAGAAGAATTTAGTAAACAGATTAAAGAATTACTTGATTTAAAATTAATTATCCCAAGTAAATCACCTCACATGTCTCCAGCGTTTTTAGGTGAAAATGAAGCTGAAAAAAGAAGAGGAAAAAAGCGCATGGTTGTAAATTACAAAGCAATTAATGCAGCTACTAAAGGCAACAGCCATAATCTTCCTTGTATGCAGGAATTATTAACTCTCTTAAGAGGAAAAACCAATTTTTCTAGTTTCGACTGCAAAAGTGGTTTCTAGCAGGTACTGTTAGATGAAGAATCTCAGTTACTAACCGCATTCACATGTCCAGCCGCCCGGCGAAGAAGCCTTTCGGAGCTTCCCTCGCCTGGCTACACCTTCCCTTCTGACCCTGAAGGCATAAAAGTGGTCATTATCAATGGAAGGTAGTTCCTTTTGGATTCAAACAAGCACCAAGCATATTTCAAAGACATATGCAAAATGCATTAAGAGGTTTAGAAAATTACTGTACCGTCTATGTCGACGATATTATAGTTTTCTCAAACACTGAAGATAATCACTATTTTCATGTTTTATCAGTTTTAAAAACAATTGAAAAATATGGAATTATTTTATCAAAAAAGAAAGCAAATCTTTTTAAAACAAAGATAAACTCTTTGGGTCTTGAAATAGATCAAGGGACTCATTGTCCACAAAAACATATCCTGAAAAATATACACCAATTCCCAGATACTTTAGAAGATAAAAAACATCTTCAAAGATTTTTAGGTGTTTTAACCTACGCTGAAAGTTATATTCCTAAACTCGCAGAAATTAGGAAACCTTTACAGGTAAAATTAAAAAAGGATTATGTATGGGAATGGAAACAATCCGATACAGACTATATCAAAAAGATAAAGAAAAACTTAACCAATTTTCCAAAACTTTATCTTCCAAAAGAAAATGATTTTTTAATCATAGAAACAAACGCTTCTCATGATTATTGGGGAGGAGTTTTGAAGGCTAGAACAACCGAAAAGAAGAAATATGTAAGTATACTTTTGGAAGCTTTAAACAAGCCGAAAGAAATTACCACAGCAACGAAAAAGAACTACTTGCGGTAAAAAAAAACATTATTTCTGAATTTTCTATTTATCTTACTCCTGTTAAATTTCTAGTCAGGAGAGATAATAAAAATTTTACTTATTTTCTGAAAACAAAAATTTTTGGAGATAACAAACAAGGTCGTCTTGTCAGATGGCAGATGTGGTTTTCAATATATTCTTTCGACATTGAGCATCTTGATGGGGCCAAAAACGTGCTAGCTGATTGCTTGACACGAGATTTTCAAAATACGTAGACAAATACGTACTTCAAATGCTTTTCATGCCTAATTAAGGAGCACAAATCCTTCAAACAAATGCATGACCCATCACTTTCACAAAAGTAAGGTTTATTTTTAAAGAAAATGGTGAATTTAAAGGCTTTACGCCTGAAAGAAAAAAATTCTTTTGATAGAATTTGTTGGTGCATATTTCGTACGTCTTCCATTGTGCGAATAGTTAGATAGAGCATGTGTTGAATATTGTATAGAATAGGATCAGTTGGACACGGTGTTGATACTGTAAGGTCCATCCGGACGGATGGACATCATTCTAGTCCATACCCCATCCGAATGTATAGGTTTGACATTGTAAAGTCCATCCGGACGGATGACCATCCGGACGGATGGACACTAACTCATTCGGACATGTGTAGGTTGTTGCCTATAAATAGGGAGTTGGGGTTCTCATTTGGACAAGCTTTTGGTTCCCAGAGGGGACATGCTGTCCAACTGGTCTCATGGTGCTGTAACTTGTTAAGATATGAATAGAGACCAGATTATAAGTGACTGCTCGGTGTCGTATCTATCTTCTACTCCTTTCTTAGTAACAATAAATGCACCGAACATGTAACACCCTGAAAACGGGTTTGGTAACTAAACCTCGGTAATACTAAAGAGCGAGTAAAATATCGTTAGCGGTAAAGATTAACCCGAAAATATTAGGATTTAAATAAATAAACCTAATATTAAATAAAAAGTGAGCGAATGCATTAGAGGAAATAAAGTTTTTAAGAGGCCCGAGTTAACGGGACTCAAAATAAAACGGGTTATAACTTCTCGAACCCATTAAGTTAACAAAGTAGAATTAACCTGGTTAGTAATGGGTAATGAAATTATAAACTATAGGTTATAGTTCCATTTGTAAATTCTTGAAACCATAGGTACTAATGTTGCCAAGTAGGAAACTAGTTTTATTTAAAACAAATAATAAAAACACAACACACACACTTAAGGTGTGTGTGTGTGCGTATGGGCGACCAGGAGCAAGGGGAAAGGGTTACAAGCCCTAGTTCAACAAATTCATCAAATTAAAGCTCAATCCAAGCCCTAAATCAATGCATGAACACATATAAACGATCACCTAGTCATGGGGATCACAAGGTATGTCGAATTTCGTCTTTTGGTTACTTCTTGAATTCTTGGTGAACTTATGAAATCGAGAAATTTAGCTTGAATGATTGATGTTTGAGTGAAACTAGGATGAATACATGCTTAGGAACGAACCCTAGTCAATAATTTGATGAATTGATGTTCATAATGATGAAATTGATAATCACCCACTTAGGTGATTAATGGGTTTTTGTAGAATGATGAAGAACACTAGAATTTTGATAATAAATTGGGTGTTATTTGATTCTTATGAA
This sequence comes from Helianthus tuberosus, assembly GCA_030545235.1. NCBI lineage: Eukaryota > Viridiplantae > Streptophyta > Magnoliopsida > Asterales > Asteraceae > Helianthus > Helianthus tuberosus. The sequence continues at coordinate 112,272 of JARYGA010053031.1, forward strand.
GTATGTCTAGGTGTTGTTATGCATGCTAGACATAAAGACTTGTGAATGATGTTGAAATTTGGCAAATAACTAGTTGAGAAACTTGATTTATGAAAGTATGAAAATCATGCCCACAAGGTGTTTGTTAGAATGTCTAAACGAACACTAATATGTTGAAATTTTGAAAGAAACGTGTAATTGAATAATATGACAAATTATGCGAAGTATGAACCGATAAGGGTTCAAAGCATAAAGTTAATCTAGACTTAATTGTGTAAATCATGTGATCAAAAGTAGTTAACTTTTGATAAATTGAATTAACAAATGATGAAGTCAAATAGTAGTTTGGACATAGAAATAAGTAAGGTGGAATAGTCGTGATTGTTAAAGACTAAACTAACCACCTTGTAAATGATGACGATAGTTTGACGCTTAATGAGCTAGGTGGCGGCTTGGGAAAAGAAGCGGGTCAAACGGCTTGAAAACGCGGAGAAAGAGCGAGATCGGATGAAAGGTAAGTAAAAACTTACACCCATTCATAGTATAAATATATCCATTTTTAGTGGACATAAACATAATAACGGATTGTATCCGAAATATGAGTTCCGACGCGAAATGATATGCGTTGGAACGAATAAAATGATGGAAACCATGTTAATAGTAATAAGGGAGTCGAAATGGTAAATAGTCATGAAATGACATATATAAAAGAGTTTTTGGAATGGCTACTTAGGAAGATAAGCATAATCGAAAAATAAGCGTAAAATGGTGATTTGGTCACATATAGTTGGATAAAAGTCGAAGTTCGAACGACACCATATGGCATAAGCCATATTGGGTCAAACGCAAAAGAAATGAATTTTTAAGATGTAATCACATGGTGAGAAAGCCGAAATGGGTCAAATGGTGATTTCAACACCATTTGACAAATAACGACTAACAAGTATTTGTCGAGTACAATGTCCACAGGGTAAATCGGCTTACGGAAATTTCATTGCTATGAATTAGTAAATCATTAAGGCAAGGTATTAAACGGATCAATACTTTGACCCGAGCCAGGTACGCATATTTTGAATTATAGTTAGAAGTAATATGATGGTCAAACATTAGTGGAAGCCCTTCGTCGAAAAATGAGGGACTGAAATTAACCAAAATACCCATGAACTAAACCGGGTAAACGGTCCTTATGAGTCGTTTAAGAACGTGTTTTATGATCATGTAAGTTATAGGTAAATATTAAGTGGATTGTGCATAACAAAAGGGGAAAGATTTAAACTTAAAAGCTTTAAATCTTCAGAACGGGTCAAAAAGATTATGCGCATAGATTGAGTACTAGCCGTGTAATTCATAAAAGTTACAAACCTGAACTAAATATTTTGAGTTAAACATGTTGATGTATGCTTAACGGTTAATTAGAAACAAGTTTGCTGTTTAAAGACTTGAACGGGTCAAAAGTCTTTGAAAATAAATTTTTAGCCGAGGGCTCGAAGCCTACTATTTGTATGAATTCAGATGTTAGCTTTAACTCCATATGATGGGGGATTAAATTACGATCGCGTAGGAAAAAGAATCGCGTAAAACGGACTTGTAGATTAAAAGTTATGATATTTAGAAGATGAGTTTTTGTTAAAAACCATAGCTGGGCATCTGCAGCAACAAAAAAGCCAAACCTTCTGCCGAAAACAGGTGTTCGCGTCGCGCGACACCAAACCAGGGATATCGTCGCGTCACGCGACATTAGTCGCGGGCCACGAAAGCTAAGGAGCGATCTGTCGCGGGGCGCGACAGACCCAAAATTCAGTATTCTTGTTTTATTTTCATGGTTTGGCATTAGAACTTGTTTATACGTATATTAACGTTGTCAAAACTAACATCTAACGTGGTTTTGACACTAGGTGATGTTGGTCTCATTCTGGATGACGGTCAAGCTCAACGAAGAACCGAACACTATCAAGTTAAAAGCTTCCGTACGTTGTTTCGTCGTTATTTCTAAACGATGTATTTAATCATATTATGAAGTTTTTATTTCTAAATTGTAAAAGATTTAATGAACCCGAATTTTTCAATATATGTGTATCAGTAATTACATATTTATTTTCGTAAATTATACGAAAACTATACGAAAACTGTTAAATATGGGTGTTACAGAACACGTCGTATTAGGACCGAGGCTCCGTCAAACTTGCTGGTTCCTGGATTAGCAGTGGTATCAGAGCTACGGTACCGATTTAATCGATCTAACAGTCAGTTAAATCACCCAAAGCTCATCAATTTTGGGTTAAACGGGAGTTTTGACGTTAAAACAGTGAAAATCATCAAAATACAGGTCAATTCACGGATGGATTTTGGAATTGAAGACATCAATCTGTTCGGAATTGATTCACGCACAATCATGTGAAGTTTCATCATGAAATTCACACAAATAAAGATTCTGGATCGAAAAAACGTGATTTGGAGTGTTCTTGAGCTGTTAGAACATAATCCGAGCGGATGACCATCCGAACCACAACAGAACTTTGTTCATTTTTCCATTCGGTCGAATGACCATCCAGATAAGTAGACCCATTCGATCGAATGGTCATTCGAACCATATACTCATTCGGATGAAGACACTCATGTGGCTAACTGTCAAGGTGATCCAAGATCAGTCCATCCGGACGAATGGACCTATCCCATTCGAACGGATGAACTAATGCCTAAAAAAGGCATTTTTTTATCGCAACGACGAGGAGAGTCACCAGAAAAAATTTGGTGATTGAAAATTTTTTCGGGTTTTTAACGACCAAGCTGGGTTGTTCGGGGACATCGTCTGGGACTTCAGTGAACAGATTTGATGGTGCGATCACGGATTGTGGAAATTAGTGGGGTAGTCATGATACTGGTGCAGAATGTTTATCATTCAGGTTATCTAACTATTTATGGGCCAAAACGTAAAATCTGCAATGATGAAAAACTGACATTTTGAGGAAAATTGTCATATTTTCGGCATAGTCGAGTTTTTCGCAAATAAAAGATGACTGAATTGCTCAGTTTGAGGGGGGGATTCAGTGATAGAGACGTCAGAATTTGCAAAAATGAGGGGGAATAAAAATTTCAATGTCATATGTTGAAATTCTGGCATTTTCGAAATTCGTTTCACTGCAACAGTATTCGGGTAGTTTCGACTTCAGATTGTCAGGGGGGGGTGTGAATTTGATCGTGGGTGAAAGCTTCCGAGATCAAGATGATCCTAGGTGTTGATATCTGATCGTGGACGAAAGCATCGGATAACTGAGAGTGATCATGGATGATAGCTTCTGAGATCTAGATTATCCGAGGAGATGAATCTGATTGTGGACGAATGCTTCAGAGATCGGATTACATTACCAGATAATTTGTTTTCCGATGAAGATTTGCTGATTGTGGAGAATACCGTTTACACGGATCTGTCATTCTTACGGTGCGTTAACGTTGATCACGGTAAATGGGATATCAGATCTTCAAGGGGAATCACGGATTTGAAGTTAACTAGTGGGGTATTTAAAGTTTCTATCAATTGCCAGTTGAGTTTTTGTACATTCTTAGATTTAGCAAGCGGAATGCGAGATCGTGGTGCTGACATGTCATATAAAAAACTGAACTCGGATGCGGTTAAAGCTGAAACAGAGGATGCTGCATTGACTAGTTTTAAGTTGGTGATTGTTCGTGAAGGTTGCAGTTTAGCAAATCAGAGGAGAGTCGTGAACTGTGCTAACAAAGACCTGAAGATTCATTTCAGGGGGAATTCACTGTCAACAAAGCAAACCCGAATCATCAATCAAGGGGGAATCTATTGTTAAATTTCAAGATGCCTGATTGAAGTTGTAGAAAAATTAAAGATTACAGAATATTCAAACACGGCTCAAGGTTCTCAAAGTGTTAGAGACGATTCGACAGTGACAGCCGAGGGGGAATCTGTTGGTGCATATTTCGTACGTCTGCCACTGTGCAAATAGTTAGATAGAGCATGTGTTGAATATTGTATAGAATAGGATCAGTTGGACACGGTGTTGATACTGTAAAGGTCCATCCGGACGGATGGACATCATTCTAGTCCATACCCCATCCGAATGTATAGGTTTGACATTGTAAAGTCCATCCGGACGGATGGACACTAGCTCATTCGGACATGTGTAGGTTGTTGCCTATAAATAGGGAGTTGGGGTTCTCATTTGGACAAGCTTTTGGTTCCCAGAGGAGACTTGCTGTCCAATTGGTCTCATGGTGCTGTAACTTGTTAAGATATGAATAGAGCCCAGATTATAAGTGATTGCTCGGTGTCGTGTCTATCTTCTACTCCTTTCTTAGTAACAATAAACGCACCGAACACGTCGTATCGGGACCGAGGCTCCGTCAAACTCGCCGGTTCCTGGATTAGCATAATTAAAAACTATTCAAGATCAAATAGCTCTCTATGACGAAAGTCTAGAACCAACTGCTAATTCAGAGCAGGAATCCGCAAGGAAACAATCTGAATCTATTCCCTCCCAAACGGCGAAGGGTAAAGAAAAATCAAGTCAGTTTACTCCTGTTACTTTGGAAAAAAGCAAAAATAGAGTAAATGAAGAACTAAGATCTTCATCTAGCCCAGAAGCAAACGGCTCTGGTAAAGGCATATCAAATCCGTTGATGACTGACAGTTTGCCAAAAACTGAAAAGGTCTCTCTCAGACCAAGTTACTCTCAAGTCACTCAAGCACCAGAAAATCTTAAATCAAGATTTTATGTTATATTTGATGGCGAACATAGAGGAATCTATGAAGATTGGTCTATAGTCAAAAGTTATGTTGATAAAACTTACTATCCCTTCAAAAAATTTGGGTCATTATTACAAGCCCAACAAGAAGCCACCCGATATTCAGCAAACTTCGGGAAAAGAGAAATACCTTTAAAGGTGCAAACCCAGAACTAGTTTCTCTATCATTTTCTGCTGGATTAGCAAAGTTCATTTACCCTTCTCCCAATTTACTTGAAATAAGTAATTTATCTGAAGGAATGAAGAAAGCTATCAAAATCTTTCGAAAGAAAATTGCCGCTGCAAGAGATGCAAATATCTTCATCAAGTGTAGTTCTACACTCCCTGACTGGTATCAAGGAAACACCTGTTCAAGTTACCATCATTTAGAAATTGGTATCGCCAAAACAAGAACAGTCAACCCTTCAAGGGTTATAAAGGAAGACTATGAAGACTATGAAAAATGGATAGATATCAGAACAAAAGGATTTTTACAAATCCTAAACAACTTGCAAAAATTAAAGTAGGAAGCTTTAATAAAGTAAATTATTGCAACACCAACTGCATAATTACTAGCTATAGTGGAACTCCACTACCACTACATGAAAAAGAAGTTCTAGAAAGGATGGAGCAATGCATTATTTTCAATAAAGTAGAAGCAAGCCCCACCACTAAAGAACAACTTTGCCGAAAGTTACAACGCACATTTGAAAACCATCAGTGCGAATACTGTAAATCATCTTCTTCAGAAGAAAACAAAATCTCTACTGAAAAAGGCAGCTATTCTTTAGATGAAGATACTCGAGAACTGAACCCAACACATGGGTTTGTCGATTAAATAAACGTCATCCATGACGATGAATTTAAGGCTATAATGGTCTTTTGTAAAATTCACTTATGCTATATAAAGAAGTATAATTCTTTAGCTTAAGCATCATCATCCCTCGTACCCTCTCCTTTCCAACTTTTTCTTATTTGTAACTTAATGTGTGTAAGCGAGTAGACTCCTTGCTAAAGGAGAGTATGATGTAAATATCAAGAAGTTCTTCCTTAGGGAAGAACAGTTATGAATAAAAATATTAGTTTTCCTTTATCTATTATGTTCATCTTTAAGAATTTTGCAAAACCTGGAGTTCTGGAGCCATAAGAGTACCGTTGAGGAAGGAGGCCGTAGGGAAAAAATTGGTTGGGTTGGTCACTTGGAAAAATCAACTTAAAGATTTACTTAGCCACATATCTGGAAAGGTATATTCTATTCTAACTGTTAAATCCCTTCAAAATATTTATGTTAATCTCTCCTTAAGCATTTTTATAAACATCTGTTTTTATAAACATCTGTTTTTATAAACATCCACAAACAAAAATCGATTAACCATTATCGAAATCAAATGATTTTTTCAATCAAAAGTTTTAGTCAACAAATGACTATAAATAATGAATTTCATAAATTCAAAATTATGAATTTTATATTCAAAAGAAGACCTTCATTGTCGATCAATTTACTACAACAAAAGTCAAAAAATGACGACAGTGTTAGTCAACAAAAGACTACCTTCTTAGTCAAAAAATGACGACAGTGTTATTCAACAAAAGACTACCTTCTTTGTCATTTGATTTTACTAGAACCATTCTGCATATTGGTATCAAAGCCACTTGGCTCTTTTAGACAATTTTCCTTTAATCTTTACTTGTGAATTATGTGTGAGTAAAATTTCCTCTTAAGAAGATAATATGTAATATCAAGAAGTTCTCCTTCGGGAGAACAGTTATGAAATAAAATAATCCTTTGTATAAACTCTTATCTTCCATCATGAAAGTTCAATAATCTGTAAAACCTGGAGTCCTAAAGCCTGATGAAGTACCGCTTAGACATGAGGTCATAGGGAAAATATAGGTTGGATTGGTCACTTACAGTAGAAATCAAAACTTACGAATTTCATCAAAGATAATCACTATTGTCTTGCATTATTGTAGCATTGTAGTCACTTGCATCGACCCCTAAGAACATGACATTAACAGATTTACCTCACGAGATGCCCATATTTTCCTATCATTTTCATGAAATTGTATACATATTCATTTTGTTTAAGCTATAATCTCGACATACATACCAAAATCCTCCATCCTGTTGCAACAACAATGAGTATGTTAGATACATTAACATATTCTTTATAAGGGTCAAGTTATTCTACAAAGACTTCTAATTGTAAGAAGTGTAAGAAGGATTTATAGAGTGACAAGTGTCCAATAACTTAAAACTAAACCCACTACATCACCACCAAAAACCTAAACACCCACCCCCACCCCACCCCACCACCACCCAAAAACCTAAACCCCCCCCCCCCCCACCCAAAAACCTAAACCCCCCCACCCCCACCCCCACCCCCACCCCCCCCCCCCCCCCCCCCCCCCGCAAAAAAAAAAAAAAAACAAAAAAAAAACTATACCTCACCAAAAAAACCCCCAAAAAACCTAACCCCCCCCCCCCCCACCTCCACCCCCCAAAAACCTAAAAAAACCTAACCCCCCCCCCCCCCCCCCCAAAAAAAACCTAAAAAAAAAATATAAAAAAAACTAAACACCCACCCCCACCACCACCCAAAAACCTAAACCCCCACCCCCCACCCCCTCGGCAAAAAAAAAAAAAAAAAAAAAAAAAAAATTTTTTTTTTTTTTTTTTGTGGGTGAGGCGGGGTGGGTGGGGGGGTTGGTGGTGGTGGATGTTTAAGGTTTTTTTTTTTTTTTTTTTAGTGGGTTTTTTAGGTTATTGGACACTTGTCACTCTATAAATCCTTCTTACACTTCTTACAATTAGGATCCTTTGTATTTGATCCTAATCCTTCTTTATAATACATAAACCATCTAGACAAGATTCATCATATTCGTCTAAAACATGTTATATCTTAGAAATTCACACTCGTGGATGTCTAATTTTGCACAATAACTTCTAAGTTCTAAAAATATTTTCGTCTGCATATCGGCATAAAAACATAGTTAGTAGTCATTTCTTTTGTTCAAATTTAATTTCTCCCGTATATCATGTATGAGAACTCTCATGTTCTTCTATGCGTCTCTCTTTTTATCACATCCATTGAAAACTCTTTTCCCGAGTAGATACATGTCGAAAACTTTTTTTCATAGAGTACTCATTATGCAACAAATCGCAACAATAAAACCTTACAAAAACAATAATTATAAAACTATGATCTAAAATAAATAAAATGCAATCTCAAAACATAAAGATCTTTAACAGGTAAATAGATAATTTCCCAACATTAAAATCATACAGCATTGCTACTTTAAGCACCTTCGTTAAGTCTTTAGCTGATACAACCCTCTTATAGTGCTCCTAACAAAAGTGAACCGGTAAGATCTCCTTGTGCATGTAATCATGAACTCATCACAATGTGATATATATTATACATGGGTAGTCAAACTTGCTAGCAATAGCATGGACACTACCTTTGAGATGTCGGAAATATGAAGAACATCTCTAAAATTACTATGAAGTATGTGTTGTCGTGATTCCCTGAAATTGTTTCATTAGTTCTTTATGTGAAATGCGCCTATGCTCTCCGTTATCCATTTTCATCCAAACCTGAAATTCCAAACTAGAGCCATTAACAATCTGTTCAAAACAAAAAACAAAGGGTTGTGTAAAGGACTTGTTTCCTCCAAAAAATGTCAAGTCTTTTAAAACTTTATTTACAGAGCAAACCTTAAAATTTTATATGCATAATTGATTTGAATTTGAATTCTGTTTTGAAAGACTTCCATAAACAAATTCTCTCGAGTACAAAGTCATTTTCAATACATGTTACCAAAATTCTTTGAAAAAGAAAAAGGTCTCCACGATTCTAGTAAATCTATACAAAAGCAAATGTTTCAAGTCCATTCAAACATATTTAAGATCATATATAAAGTAAAAAAAGAAAAAGAAAAAAAAAACTACAAACTCCAAAACTGTTTTATAAAATGTATTAAACAAAGCGTGTTTGAACCAAAAAAAAACAAAATAAAAAAAACATTAACAGGGAATATTTACAACAAATCTGGTTGATCAAACATAAATCTTTTTTTAATAAAAAATATTAGTAAGCATAAATCAGTTTTACAGTTTGTGTGACAAACATATATTCAAAACTGTTGTAGATTGTGTGCAGTATTAGATTCAATCTGTATCAAGTTTTGGGCCCGATTAAGAAATGATGGTTGACTTATTTAACCCATCCATTTAAACAGGTCGACCCATTTACGACTTGTTTTAAAACATTTACTACAACCCTCTTAACCCATTTGGATTTGATGGTTTTAAACATAGAATCAAGTTCAAAATTGTTCATATGGCACATGATTGAAACAAGATTAAATTACTCTCGTCACCTTCAATTTGTATTTTCTGCTTTTTTTTTTTTTTTTTTTGCTCCTTTAGAGATAACTTAATAACACGCAAGAACATGAACATAATTTGAAAAGCAAAATTATTGTTGAAATAAAACCCCAAACTCATCATACCGGAACCCAGAATATCTCAAAATCAAACCCTAATTTAGAAATCAGATCTCATTTACATATCAACTCACTAAATTAAGGCTTGAATATAGAAGTTACCTGTTGTGTCCAATGGTCATTGCACCTCCAGTGTTGATGATCAATGCCAACCTTCTATATTCAACACTCAGGCCCTATCCTAGAGAAAAAGAAACAATAAAGACTCTTTTAACCATTGATTAATCATGATATTATTATTATTTAAAAATAACAATTGTTCTTGTTATGAAAGATAGTCCAGCAAAAAAAAACAAAACAAACCAAATAAGAGTTACAAAGCTGATTATTATAAAGCAATTACCAAAGAGATATTCAATAAACACCTATGATATGTTTTCAACTAATGCATATTGTCAAAACAAAAATGTCTCCAAATTGTCACATACTCGTCCTTGAATTTGAGAAATTATGAAAGGTTTATTTCAAACGTGTGCCTCGCACCACGACTTTTAGGACTAAACACCACGGAGTCGGAGAGCCTCGCGTTTTTTAAACCACGCTTCTGATCAGTGTGGTGCCCAGAAGCGTAAGCACTTTTTGCACATTGTTTCCTTAATCGTTGAGGCACTCCTAGAAGGAACCCACACGTTTATGAACATTTCCGAGTAGACCCGACCCCCAAACATTTGGCTTGTCACAAAACGCAACACACTTGAAACTTGAAAGTGCATCAATGGCTGCATAATTCGAGAGACTTATGGGGTAACTTGAGGTTTTATTCACATCTTTGAATGGGAGATAGGGCCTTCATATTGTCAAGAGAAGAGCTTCTAGAAGGTATTTGATGGTAAGAGGATTTTAAATCAAAATATAATGAAATGGACACTCTTTCTATGAATCAAGGGGGGACAGGAATGTGACTAATCCTTCTACATACCCGGTGGCAAAAAACTCAATTGGTATAATGTGATCACAAATTCTGAAACTAACAAAGTTGTGGTGGTAACTAGTTTCTATTAAGCATTTTATCAAACATGTAAAGAACTTTGAAGTTTGTCATGACGATTGAAACCATAAAAACGCCAAAGCAAAGTCATCAATCCCAAAATTCAAATATTCCACATTTTTATAAGCTTCTGCGATTTTGTTTTGTTTTTCTTCTTTGTACTTTTGATGATGATGGTTGATGTCTCTGCAATTTCTATATCAAATACTCCACATTTTTGTTCAATCCCTAGACACAAGTTTGATGAAGAAGATGAGTGATGACCCATGACGATGTCAGAAGTTTGACACCAGGGCCATTGTGCTAACCGACTCAAGTCAACAACTTAAACCACCTGTCTCCAGTAATCGACTCTTAAGGTATGTTTGGCACGGTACTATCATTGGGATGGAATCAATCTTTAGAATGGAAATGAAAAGAATGGTCTTGGAAAGTTTATTAATCAAGATATCCTAAGGCGGTGGTGGTGTTGTGTAATTTAGAAAAGTCAAAGTCATAAAAGTCAACTGTGAACGCGTTGTAGGACCGTATATGACTCCCGAACGATTGCGTAATGACACGTGCGACGTGCGGAATCCGTGCACGTGCGTGGACCGAACACAAGAACGTAATAAATTGTGATTCTATTGATGATGTGACAGAATACAAGCACCGTGAATCACAACCTTTGCTACTTTCTCTCTCTAGAAGCTCCAAGCTCTCCAAATGATGAAAATTGGCAAAAGTCTAACATAACTCCTCTATTTATAGACAAGGCATTAAGGAAGTTCTCCTTAATTACAAGTTTGCCACCTTGCTACTAAATTGACTATCTTCTATATTTTACACTATAAAACCATGTCTTCTTCTGATTTCTGCTACGATCTGAATTGAGGGAGGCGATAGACATAAGTGCACTCACATCAACCGGTATGTGTCGGTTAAGAAAAGTCATGCCAGTTAGTTATTTAACCGTCAAAAACTTGGTTATAAATACCCTCATGTGTACCAAATTATGTGTGTGAATATAGTGTGTTATTGTGTGTATATTTCTGTATTCACCATGTTCTTCTTGAGTCTGCATAATCAAGTGCAGAACCCATATCTGTTCCATCCAAACCACATTGATTGATCAATATGATCCTGGGCAACAAATGGGAATGGACCTCGACCTTGGTTTTAAAAAGCGCGAGGCGCACAAAAGAGACGAGGTCTAAAATCGAGGCGCAAAGCGCAAAAGCTGTGGACTTTTCGTACGGGAGGCGCAAGACAATTTTATAACTTTTTATATATATTCTATAGGTTTCTAGGGTCATTTACCCAATATTTAGACACAAATAAGCTTTATATATGTTTTAATATTGAAACTACATACATTTACAACCTGAAAAGCATAATGTACCACAATCTGCTGCACAAAAATAGGGCATATACATGAGGAGCGCGCCTCAGGATGAAGTTTTCACCAAAAAAGGGCACCACAGCTGCGCTTTATGTACATCCTGCGCCTCAGGTTGCATTAGGCGCTGAGGCTTCAGTGCGTCTCGCGCCTAGGCGCGCTTTTTAAAACCAAGACCTCGACATACCAGAACCCAGAATATCTAAAAATCAAACCCTAATTTAGAAATCAGATCTCATTTACAAATCAACTCACTAAATTAAGGCTTGAATATAGAAGTTACCTGTTGTGTCCATTGGTCATTGCACCTCCAGTGTTGATGATCACTGTCAACCTTCTATATTCAACACTCAGGCCCAATCCTAGAGAAAAAGAAACAATAAAGACTCTTTTAACCGTTGATTAATCATGTTATTATTATTATTTAAAAATAACAATTGTTCTTGTTATAAAAGATGGTCCAGAAAAAAAAACCCAAATAGGAGTTACAAAGTCGATTACTATAAAGCAATTACCAAAGAGATATTCAATAAACACCTATGACATGATTTTTTTCAACCAATGCATATTGTCAAAACAAAAATGTCTCCAAATTGTCACATACTCGTCCTTGAATCCAAAGAGAAATTATGAAAGGTTTATTTCAAATGCGTGCCTCGCACCACGACTTTTAGGACTAAACGCCTCGGAGAGCCTCGCGTTTTTTTAAACCACGCTCCTGATCAGTGTGGTGCTGAGAAGCGTAAGCACTTTTTGCACACTGTTTCCTTAATCGTTGAGGCACTCCTAGAAGGAACCCACACGTTTATGAACATTTCCGAGTAGACCCGACCCCCAAACATTTGGCTTGTCACAAAATGCAACACACTTGAAACTTGAAAGTGCATCAATGACTGCATAATTAGAGAGACTTATGGAGTAACTTGGGGTTTTATTCACATCTTTGAATGGGGGATAGGGCCTTCATATTGTCAACAGACGAGCTTCTAGAAGGTATTAGCGGTAAGAGGATTTTAAATCAAAATATAATGAAATGGACACTCTTTCTATGAATCAAGGGGGGGGCAGGAATGTGACTAACCCTTCAACATACCCGGTGGCAAAAAACTCAATTGGTATAATGTGATCACAAATTCTGAAACTAACAAAGTTGTGGTGGGTAACTAGTTTCTATTAAGCATTTTATTAAACATGTAAAGAACTTTGAAGTTTGTCATGACGATTGAAGCCATAAAAACGCCAAAGCAAACAATCATCAATCCCAAAATTCAAATATTTCACATTTTTATAAGTTTCTGCGATTTTGTTTTGTTTTTCTTCTTTTTACTTTTGATGATGATGGTTGATGTCCCTGCAATTTCTATATCAAATAGTCCACATTTTTGTTCAACCCCTAGACACAAGTTTGATGAAGAAGATGAATGATGACCCATGACGATGTCAGAAGTTTGACACCAGGGCCATTGTGCTAACCGACTCAAGTCAACTACTTAAACCACCTGTCTCCAGTAATCGACTCTTAAGGCATGTTTGGCACGGTACCATCATTGGGATGGAATCAATCTTTAGAACGGAAATGAAAAGAATGGTCTTGGAAAGTTTATTAATCAAGATATCCCAAGGTTTATTTAGAATTATTATTATGTAATTTAGGAAAGTCAAAGTCGTAAAAGTCAACCGGTATGTTTGTGTCGGTTTAGAAAAGTCATGTCGATTAGTTATTTAACCGTCAAAAACTTGGGTATAAATACCCTCATATGTACCAAATTATGTGTGTGAATATATAGTGTGTTATTGTGTCTATATTTCTGTATTCACCATGTTCTTCCTGGGTCTGCATAATCAAGTGCAGAACCCATATCTGTTCTATCCGAACCACATTGATTGATCGATATGATCCTGGGCAACGAATGGGAATGGACCTCAACCTTGGTTTTGAAAAGCACGAAGCGCACAAAAGCGACGAGGTCTAAAATCGAAGCGCAAAAGCTGCGGGCTTTTCGTACGCGAGGCGCAAGACGATTATATAACTTTTTTTTTAGGTTTCTAGGGTCATTTACCCAATATTTAGAAAAAAATAAGCTTTATATATGTTTTAGTATTGAATTTACATACATGTACAACCTGAAAAGCATAATGTACCACAATCTGCTGCACAAAAATAGGGCATATACATGAGGCGCGCGCCTCAGGATGGATTTTTCACCAAAAAAAGCGCACCTCAGCTGTGCTTTATGTACATCCTGCGCCTCAGGTTGCATGAGGCGCCGAGGCTTCAGTGCGTCCTAGGCGCGCTTTTTAAAACCAAGACCTCGACAAATTTAATTCAATCGTATTGTTTGTTATGGACAAGAAATCAACCTCAGAAATGCTGAAATGGTCCGGGAAACACTTCTCAGGTTTGGTGTGCTATACAATGGAATGGAAATGTATGTTAATTACCTAATTAATCCTTCTCAGCCACTAACTATTAAATATAATGCACCTATCTTATTGTTTAAATGTTATACCTGCGCTCAACACCTAATTTGTTGTTGAGTATGTACGAAGGTTTTTAATTTAAAAAATCTAACAAGACGGTGGCAAATTACATCCTACAATTGTCTTCTATGAGTTTTATCTTTCGTAAAAGATACAATATGGGTCACGGCGTCCGTACAGCTAGGCTTATATGGAGAGAGGAGAAATGTAGTCATGACTGCGAGTCTTATTACTTGATGCCATAACTACAAGGATTGATAATTTAAAATGGGTTCTAACAAAAAATAAGGTAAAGACTTCTTTTAAACAAAAAATAAGTCAAGCAATGCATCATTAGGAACAAGGAGGTTTTGCTTATTAAAACATACAACTTAGTGGAAGGGTAAATCAAGATATTAATAAAGCAAACAACATAAAGGCTCAAGGTACGTGTCATATTAGTATCTTATAACTATATCTGCTATTTTCCCCCAACAACCCAGAAAAACACTAAAAAGAAGGAATATGTCATGAGTCTCCATGCTAACAAATGTGCATCATCGTCTAATGTCATAAAAAACACCAAAAATATTACCAGCCTATGATAGTGGTATCCCTCAATTTCACTCACATGAATATCCATAAAAGAAAATGTGTTTTGAGCATCTTACCACAATCAAAATTCACCTTTGTTTGATTATTTATAGAGTAAATTACAAAAATCGTCCTTTATGTATGCTACTTATTGCAAACTATGTCCTTTGTCTTTAATAACAATAAGTACAGTAAACGTACTCGATATTTGCAAACCCTTGCACGTTATGTCCTTTAGCCCTAACCCAGTTAGTTTTTATGGTTAAATATGACCAAATGGACCCCACATGAGGGTGTTTTGGTCATTTTACCCTAAATACTAAAATAAATAATCAAAAAAAATAATAAATACATTCTCTCTCTAACCTCCCTTCCACCACCACCGGCCACCACCACAACCACCGTCACCAACATCCACCAACACCACCATCCACCTGCCACCACCCCCACCTACTCCCAGCAACTCAATCCAATCATCTCCAACATTCGCAGCAGCTAACGGAGCTCTTCGCATATGTTTAAAAACCAATGGACCACTAAACAACCCCCTCCCTGACCTTAAAACCCTAGCCCCAAAAACCCTAGTAGTCCTCCTCATCTCCACCGACGGCATCGGCACCGGCACCGTCCGTACTCTCTTCCGATGAGTCCTCACCACCTCCGGCAACCGTTCCCCCTAACTCCCGTCACTATCTCACGATTTTCAACACCGATGACATCAATTCGAAACCCTAACCCCAATTCCCCAACAGCAGCTAAAAATTACACATCTACATACACTTGTACACACATATAATCAATAATCGATACAGAATTACAAGATCATACGGTGATATACTTGAATTAGATCCGGATTTTTCATTGGTGAGACCGATTTGCGTTACAGATTTGATTTCGTGGTGGTGCGATGGCGGAGATACAATGGCGGTGGTCATGCGATAGGGGAGGTGCAATGGCGGTGGTCATGCGATAGTGGTGGTGCTATGGCGGTGGTGGGGGTGTGGAGGTGGTGGTGGTGGTGGTCCGGTGGGGTGTGTGCAGGTGGTGGCAGTGGTCCGGTGAAGTGTATGGCGGTGGTGGTCCGACAATTAGAGAGAGAGAACTGGTGTGTGTTGTGAGAGAGATAGAGAGGTGTTTATGTGAGTGTATCATGTATGTATAGGTATTTATAAATATGTCTATATATATAATTTTTTTGATTATTTATTTTAGTATTTAGGGTAAAATGACCAAAACACCCTCATGTGGGGTCCATTTGGTCATATTTAACCATAAAAACTAATTGGGTTAGGGCTAAAGGACATAACGTGCAAAGGTTTGCAAACATCGAGTACGGTTACTGTACTTATTAAAGACAAAGGACACAGTTTGTAATAAGTAGCATACACAACTTAAAATGTTTCTAATAGGAAAAAGTTCAAAATCAATCTCATGTACTTGCTTGATGAAACTCTACGAAACTCAACCCGACATTTGAATCATAACACTGGGATGTTGATTCTAGTTTTGGGAAACATATCCTATCAAATTGTAACAAGACCAAAAAACTAAATACCTAATACAACAACACTTTAATGATGAAAATAAGTTGTACTCTTGATTCCACACACACACACACACACACACACACACACACACACACACACACACACACACACACGTATATATCATGCTATATGAAGACCAGACATATTTTATGTTTTCTGATTACGCACTATCAGCATCATTATGAGGGGTCAATATTTTCTAAACATCAATCCTTACATCTTGGTTTTACCTATGTTGTCAAAGACGCAAGGCGCAGGCGAGGCGCATCGGCCTCGCCCGGAGCCTAAGCGCAAGGCGCAAAAAAAGCGTGGGCTTTTTTAAGAAAAGCGTGGGCTTTTTTAAGAAAAGCGCACATAGAGAAAAAAAATATAAAAAATATGTTATGCTTTGAAAATAAATAAGATTCCACATATAAAATTAAAAAAACTATTATATATGCCATTTAAGATCATGTAGCTAATAGTTAGTAGCAAAAGTTTAGGACTTATATGTTGTAAGTTTTGGGTGTGTGAATAAAAGTCTCAAAAGGTGGTAAATACTTTGTCCCACATTGGTGTGGGAACAAAGTGAGTGGTTGTTTATAAGGTAAAACCTTTACTACTACATTGTAGCTTTATGACATGTTTTACCACAAGTCCTACCCGCGCGCAGGGGGGTGCAAAAATGAGTTTCTGAGCTTGAATTTGGTTGAACTCGTGCGTGCTCGCACCTGCGGACACGAATGCAGCTCCGAAAACCCGGGCCCGCGTGAGCCAGTTTTTGCACGCACCCGGTTTCATTTTTAATGGTCATTTGTTCTGTTTTACCTTTTTTTCCTGCGCCTCAGCAACGTTTTTTTGCGCCTAGGCGCGCGCTTTTTGCGCCTCAGAACCGTTTTTTCAAAAAAAAAGCCCATTTTTGCGCCTAGGCTTCCACCAGGCGCTGTAGGTGCGCCTCGCTGCGCCCGGGCGCCTAGGCGCGCGCTTTTTGCGCTTTTGACAACATAGGGTTTTACGAAGCGCAAGATGCTCCGAGGAACTTAGGTCCTGAAAGCCGAGGCGCGAGGGGAGAGCTTCACGTGTGTGAGGCGCTAGGTATTCATTAATATTTATGAACCAACTCTAGATAATATTTACTACATTTTACAACCTAACAAGCTATATGTACAGCCTAAATACTTATATATTAATTATAAACTAAAGTTGTATGTACAACCAAAAAAATATTATAGTTAAAATATGATTAACAAATTTTATTTTTTTAGCACATGCACATCTACCGAACACTGTTATAATCTCAAAGCCTTTTCTTTTAAGAAAATCAAAACACAATGAAACCTCACACCCACTCTCTCTATCCCATAAGCGCCTCACATGAAAACAACCTCACCAGAAGTGAAAACCCATCGGAAGAAGGCAGCAGCCTCTCGAAACCTCCGCCATAGCGCCGCCTAACCACCACCCTCATGTAATCACGCCGCTTCAGCCATGGTGAAGCCCTAGAACCAACGCCCAGCGGCTCAGGCGTGAGAGACACTTTTTAAAAACCACACCTTACATGCTTTATATGTTACCATATATCTATTATATAACTTCTAATACTAAAAGAACATATTACAAATTTAACTTATCATATCTAACGCCAAGCTTCATTAGATTTGACAGGTATTTTTGATGTACACATAGTTGTTCATAGCGAATAGCGACAAGGGACCTATATGCTACATAACGAATAGCGACAAATAGCAACCGCTATTTTATATATAGCGATACACTAGAAAAAGAATTTTGAAAATTTTTATGTGTATATTATATCAAAATACCTTGGTATATATGCTATTTTACATGTATATTTAACAAAAACCTATAAATCCAGCTATTTTATAGCTATATCTAATTGCTATTTACATAAAAAAAAACTAATTGTCGCTATTCACGCTATTGGTCGCTATGACCCAAATAGCGACACTTGGTCGCTTCGCTACATAGCGCGCTATAGCGGTCGCTATAGCCGCTATTGACAACTATGGATGTACATGCCTCAATAGTTAGTTTTGGAACCACTCTTTGCAACTTGAATTTAAAACCAATTCGCATATGAATCAATGTATACATAAATGATAAATATTGAGGGAACATAGACCCGGGTATTGTTCTATTTAAATGGGTTGATTTTTGGACTATTGGATCATTTATTTTAATCCATGTTGTCATATAAATGAACTATATCACATCTAAGATATGATCCATTACACACCTAAGCCTACTTAACATACTAAACTAAGAGACATCATTTATTGAAGAGCCTATATATAAAAAGATAGTGTGTAACCCTAGTAACCCTGTCATTGTCCAAAGTAAATATAGACCTAATAGGCGACTTCTCCAAAGCTCATTTTGTTGATCTCGCCCCTTTGATTCCATCTCTCGCATTCCCTCTCCAACTCAGGTTTGTGTTACCATTTTGATGAACTTTCTTAATTTCAGGGAAATCGGTAGTGTTCTTAATTAAATGAAATGATCTAAAGGTAGATAGTCGATCTCTTAACTTATAGTTTACTTTTATGGACTAAATCTTCATTTGTTTATTTTACGCTTGTTGTATGTAATTATATGTTAATTTAAAATTAAAATTGAGAATAAGGTGTGAATGAAATCAGGAAAGTACGATCGTAGAGTTTTAAATCTACTAGTTTACGCCGATTGCAATCAAAGTTAGGGGGTAATGTAATTTGATATTAAATTAGGGTTTATAGTTTAAAATGAAATTGGGGGTGCATGATTTTAAAGTTTAAATGTTTAATCAATAATTTATTAAATTAATACAACTCACAGTAGTTCTTTAGTATGTATTGAAATCCAGTTGATTTAAAGTTTAGTTAATTATTTACTAGTTCGAATCATGTATCACACTTATAGTAAGAATCTAATGTATCATATTGTAACATTAAGATCTACTTATTTAAAAATATAGTATATATTACTAATTTGAAATGAAAAGGTTAGAAACAATGTTAGGACTAATTATTTTAGAGTTCAATTAAGATCTGCTGATGATCATGCTTTATTTATCAAAACGTGTTGTAGAACTAGAACAATGTTCTTTTACTAACTTGTATTTTATACACTTAAGCAAAACCATACTAAGAGGAGCCATCTTCTGGGGATACATTTGTCTATTCACATATATTTGCATCTAACTACATCACCAAGAAGTGAAATGGCACGGCAACGAAAACAAAGAGTGCATGCCAGGCGTGATGGTGTTGATCAGGGCCCACCAGGTGTTTTTTATGCAACTTACCTACAATTGTTTGTTTGTTTATATATTTTATTAATATATAGTATGTTTATAAATAAAGTTCATACAACTCTCATGTAGCTACAAGAGTAAGAAGTCAGTCTGAAGGAGAGTACGGGAGTCCTCCTATGGTCCCTCGACCTATAAATGTTAGCAGCACACAGTGAGTAACATTTTTTTATGATTTTAAGGGGTGACAAGATGGGCACAGTTAATAGCTCTATGATTTGAACTATATTATCTTGTGTATGCAGCATCCTTGACAAGACTGCTACAAAGACCTTGTTAGCTATAATCCGCGCTAATTGGCCTGTAGGAACATTCACATTTAAAAAGGCGCCTACTACCTTTTGGCCATCTGTCATTTCCATGTTCCGAGTAAATACATTCTCATTTATGCAATTTACATTTATCATCGATTAACAATACTTAATCTTATATTATACTTAACTTTATTTGTTGGTTTTTGAAAGAGATACTATAGCTATCAACCCGGTGTATCGGATGCTGAAGGTGACGCAGTTGTGAAACTGCACGTATCCCGTACAATGACTCAGACTCTGTATGAGGAGAAGAGTCGGGCTACGATACGTGCGGAACGAAACAACACAACACTTCAGGAACAGTGCCCAACATACTTCAACGAAGATGTGTGGAGGTCGTTCTGTTCTCATTGGCGCAACAGATCCTTTAAGAAGAAGTCTGCCATTAATGCAGAGAATAGGAGCAAGCTTCAAGTGGTCCACACAACCGGGGCAAAGCCGTTCTATAAGTTTAAAAAAGTATTATATTTAAGACTGAAACCTAATCAAATTAGCAATTCATATAGTTCATATAAGGGTTAAACTGTTAACAACTTAACATTCTATTATACTCTACTTTTTAGGATCTGGATCAGAAGTACAGTGAGTCTCCTACGGTTGTGCAATACTGGGATGAGACACACAAGAGCAAAAACACAGAGGAGTGGGCGTCTGAGAGGGCTCGGTTGATTGGGGTATGATCTAGTCGTTTTATAAATTACAAGTATGAAGTTAACAAGTTCAATAGAAAATTATATAAACACTTAATACTTGATTGTTTGTTGTTCATCAGAATCAGATGCGAGAGATATTGGCGACAAAAGAAGCCTCGGGGGAAGCATCCCATGGTTGGAAAACTGGAATTTCAGCATTAGTCGAAGCCCAAGGACAGATTAAGAAAAACAGGGTCCTCGGTCTTCCTCGAGTTCCAGCAAATTCCGTTATCCGGGCCCTCCAGGATAGGCAGAGCCAGACGAACCGTACGTCTCAGCCCGCCAGCAGCAGGAGTGGTGCAGGGAGTTCCAGATCTGGTCCCGGGATCCCTGACGAAAGCTTCGACTTTCCTTGATCAGATCTCTAGACTCTTATGCCTTTAGCAGTATCATACAGTATTTAGATGATAACTGTTTCTTAATCGAGTCTCTCTTATATATTTGGCATGGATAACTAGATAAGGATAACTAAACGCTTTGGCTTGCAATGTGCTACTGTCAGTGGCGGATCCAGGAATTTTTTCCAAGGGGTTCACTTTTTTAAATGTTCCAATTTCAAGTGTCCGAACATGAAAAATTCGGGTCGATTCTAGTGTTCGGGTCGGGTAAGGTTTATGAACCGTTCAGCAGGAAGTTCGTTTATGTAATAAACAAACGACATGAGCAAAACTTTTTGTTTGTTTTGTTAAAATAATGAACATTAACGCGTCGCATTCGCTCATTTATGTTCGTGAATATTCATTAGTTTACATTTGTTTAAGGTCGTTCATTTATATATATAATTTTATTTCTTAGACCTATTACAATTTTGTCTAGTTTTATGAGGAAAAAAAAGATCACCCATTACAATCTAGCTTTTTTAGGCCTAAGAGATTGATGGTCAGTTATGTGCATTCGTTTACACTATTAAAAAACGAACGAACATAAACGCATTCATTTTCTTAACAAACGAATAGAAACAAGAAAACTCGATTCATTTAATTGTTCACACTCGATCGTTTGATCAGTTAAAGTTAAACGAGCGAACACGAACATGCCCTGTTCGTGTTTGTTCGGTTCATATAGAAGCCTAACTTAATCTAATTACAACTAATATGTTCGCGACAAATGCATTAGATCTTATCTATGTAACAAACACTAACTTGTATACACTATCTAATAACTTAAATGAACTAGAAAATCAACTTACTTATAGCCATTGAGGGGATCCGGTAAGCAAAATATCTGGTACACGAGTCTTCGAATCCGAATCAGACCACAGCAGAATACCAGTTCCATTGTTGTTCTTGACAGCAGTGAGAAGATAAGCAGCAACACTATCCGATCCCTCACCTATTGAAACCTCAACTCCATTCACAATCTCACACGCCTCCTCATTGGTGTCTTATTCGATCCAGACCAGACTGCAGCACAGCCGGCGACATTTCTCTCTCCGAATTGGTGATCTCCGGCTATTATTTACACTCAAGTAATCGATCACATTTTCACAATTTATAATCAGATTCAGGAAACACAAGCAAGAATCATCACATTTTCACAGTTTATAAATGATCACATTTTCACCTGTTAATAAAAAACCTGTCTATTGAAACTTCTGAAGCAGAGAACCATATTTGAATAAAGTTAAAATCAACAACAAATTGAAAGTTATAATCAACAAATGGAATGTCTAAATGAACAAAAATTTTTTTGAACGGCAAATTTGGATCACTGACGGACCACTGGAGTATCATCGTGCCACCAGCGGAACCACCCGATCATATCCATCTCCACTAGGTATAATGCCAATACACCAATTCAGGAGGAAACCCAATAAATATGGGAAAAACCCCCTTGTGGGAATCGAACCCATGACCTATTGGTCCCAAAGTCTTATCCCACCCCCAAGATGCCACTAGGCTATAAAGCCATGGAATTGAAAGTTATAATCAGCAAATTTTGAATGTCCAAATGAACAAATTGCAAGTTATAATCGACAAATTGAATGTTTAACCGAACCTTAAGGCCGAAGAAACTAAATGAGTGAAGGAAGGCCCAAGAACCGTGTGTTTGGGTTTGAGAGTGGAAAGGGCGACAACAACCAAACCCTAATTCGTTTTTCACTTGGAAAAAAAAAGAAAAAAAATGCAAAAAACGGCATTACAGCGTCTCTAACACGAGAACTCATGATAATTAGCGCCCATATTAGCCAGCGGACCAGTGTATACATTTATTTAAAAGGTTCCCCTTAAAAATATTAAAGGGTTCCTTTGGAACATCCTATACACCTTAACACTATAAATTACGGATTGAACAGGTTCCTGGAACCTCCTAAATGAATGTAGATCCGCCCCTAGCTACTGTATAGTTCCGACACAAAGTTTTTTTTGGCTTACAGCCAACTTAACTAATGCAGATAAACCATCTGCAATTTTAATCTTTTACACCCTTGGCCTTGTGGGTATAAGTCCTAACCAGTAACCATATCACTCCCTTGAGTGCAATTAAAACATTGTCATGTATATCAAGTGAATTCGCGTTGTAACTACCACATCCGATCATATTATTGTCTAGGTAACTAAGCTTAGTACAGGCCACAGCATATGAAATTCGAATCCCGAAAATCAAAACAGCTTTAACTTAAATAACTGAAAGTAATATTAAAAGTAAGTCAGATGTAGACTATATGAACACTTGCAGTGCAGAAAACAGCACATTAAAACTAACAAATTAAACATATGTAAGACCTAAAATCGTATTAATAAAACCTAAATCATCATTCAATAGTTGAGCCAATAAATTACTTACTTGTAAACACTCATGAAGATTGGCCAAAAGAACAGCAACATTAAACCTGCAAAATATCAAATTACTCTGTTTAAATGAGATAAACTGGAGATCCTAACAGGCTAATAGCATACTGATATAAGAAAAGGTACGGTTTCAGTCCAAATTACCGTCTGTCTGTATATGTCATCGTAGTTGTAACTGGAAACCTAAAACTGATAGTTGTCCATGTTAAAATCAGAAACCCTAAAATCAGAACCTTCCTTGAGAGACTACTTTAAAGTTGAATTACTCGTTCAATATTCCATCGTCTTGGAGGAGAGAATCGAAAGTACAATCGTCCGGCAACGATCACGGCGGAGTGCACAATTTCCGGTCACTTTGTTCATGGCAAAATATTGTTTCAACTTTAGACTATGGGTATGTGGCGGGGGTTGGGGGTGGGTTGGGTTGGGTTGGGTACAAACGCTGATCTCTGGTGGGCTTGGGTTTTGGCGTGGTCCTATTGGCGGGCGTTTCAGCCCGGGCGTTGGGCGGGGCTACGAACATGACATGGCGGAACCTCGTTGGCCAAGACTACTAGGCGTTTGGGCTAGCCGTTGGGCATGAATTTTATTAAAAAAAAAATCCTATATAAATACCCTAACATATTTAACATTTTTCTCACACAATATCAAACACATAAAACACAATCTTGCCATGAGTTCTTCAAGTTCAAGTGAATCGTCGTCATCATCTGACGATGGTGCGGAAATATTTCTACAAACGATCGCGACGGTGGTGAAAGCTATCGTGGAAGACGATGAGGAAGAGACTTCGAAACCTAAACGGAGGAGGTACATCGCTCGTGAACGGCACACCGCTAACAATTTGTTGGTAAGCGATTATTTCTCAGCCGAACCCAAGTATAATGAAAAAATGTTTAGGCGTCGTTTTCGTATGAGTAGAAACTTATTTTTAAGGATATCTAGGGATCTTGAGGAGAAGTATGTTTTTTTTTCCAACAAAAACCGGATGTAACCGAACAATTAGGATTTAGTACGTGGCAAAAGGTCACGGCCGCACTTAGACAGTTAACATATGGCAATAGTTTGGACATTATGGATGATCATATTTAAAAATGTCTGCACGTGTAGCTAGAGAAAGTCTTCACAACTTTTGTTCGTGTATTTTAGAACTTTATAAGAAAATATAGTGATGACCCATGACGATGTCAGAAGTTTGACACCAGGGCCATTGTGCTAACCGACTCAAGTCAACTACTTAAACCACCTGTCTCCAGTAATCGACGCTTAAGGTATGTTTGGCACGGTACTATCATAGGGATGGAATCAATCTTTAGAATGGAAATGAAAAGAATGGTCTTGGAAAGTTTATTAATCAAGATATCCTAAGGTGGTGGTGATGGTGGTGGTGTGTAATTTAGGAAAGTCAAAGTCATAAAAGTCAACCAGTATGTTTGTGTCGGTTAAGAAAAGTCATGCCAGTTAGTTATTTAACCGTCAAAAACTTGGTTATAAATACCCTCATGTGTACCAAATTATGTGTGTGAATATATAGTGTGTTATTGTGTCTATATTTCTGTATTCACCATGTTCTTCATGGGTCTGCATAATCAAGTGCAGAACCCATATCTGTTCTATCCGAACCACATTGATTGATCGATATGATCCTGGGCAACGAATGGGAATGGACCTCAACCTTGGTTTTGAAAAGCACAAGGCGCACAAAAGCGATGAGGTCTAAAATCGAAGCGCAAAAGCTGCGGGCTTTTCGTACGCGAGGCGCAAGACGATTATATAACTTTTTTTATATATTCTATAGGTTTCTGGGGTCATTTACCCAATATTTAGAAAAAAATAAGCTTTATATATGTTTTAGTATTGAATTTACATACATGTACAACCTGAAAAGCATAATGTACCACAATCTGCTGCACAAAAATAGGGCATATACATGAGGCGTGCGCCTCAGGATGGATTTTTCACCAAAAAGAGTGCGCCTCAGCTGCGCTTTATGTACATCCTGCGCCTCAGGTTGCATTAGGCGCTGAGGCTTCAGTGCGTCCTAGGCACGCTTTTTAAAACCAAGACCTCGACAAATTTAATTCAATCGTATTGTTTGTTATGGACAAGAAATCAACCTCAGAAATGCTGAAATGGTCCGGGAAACGCTTCTCAGGTTTGGTTTGGTTTAGTTTGGTTGTGCTATACAATAGAATGGAAATGTATGTTAATTACCTAATTAATCCTTCTCAGCCACTAACTATTAAATATAATGTACCTATCTTATTGTTTAAATGTTTATACCTGCGCTCAACACCTAATTTTGTTGTTGAGCATGTACGAAGGTTTTTAATTTAAAAAATCTAACAAGACGGTGGCAAATTACATCCTACAATTGTCTTCTATGAGTTTTATCTTTCGTAAAAGATACAATATGGGTCACGACATCACGTACAACTAGGCTTATATGGAGAGAGGAGAAATGTAGTCATGACTGCGAGTCTTATTACTTGATGCCATAACTACAAGGATTGATAATATAAAATGGGTTCTAACAAAAAAATAAGGTAAAGACTTCTTTTAAACAAAAAATAAGTCAAGCAATGCATCATTAGGAACAAGGAGGTTTTGCTTATTAAAACATACAACTTAGTGGAAGGGTAAATCAAGATATTAATAAAGCAAACAACATAAAGGCTCAAGGTACATGTCATATTAGTATCTTATAACTATATCTGCTATTTTCCCCCAACAACCCAGAAAAACACTAAAAAGAAGGAATATGTCATGAGTCTCCATGCTAACAAATGTGCATCCTCGTCTAATGTCATAAAAAACACCAAAAATATTACCAGCCTATGATAGTGGTCTCCCTCGATTTCACTCACATGAATATCCATAAAAGAAAATGTGTTTTGAGCATCTTACCACGATCAAAATTCACCTTTATTTGATTATTTATAGAGTAAATTACAAAAATCGTCCTTTATGTATGCTACTTATTGCAAATTGTGTCCTTTGTCTTTAATAAGTACAGTAAACGTACTCGATGTTTGCAAACCCTTGCACGTTATGTCCTTTAGCCCTAACCCAGATAGTTTTTATGGTTAAATATGACCAAATGGACCCCACATGAGGGTGTTTTGGTCATTTTACCCTAAATACTAAAATAAATAATCAAAAAATAATAATAATAATAATAATAATAATAATAATAATTATAATAATTATAATAATAATAATAATAATAATATTCTCTCTCTCTCTCTCTAACCTCCCTTCCACCCCCACCGGCCACCACCACAACCACCGTCACCAACACCCACCTGCCACCACACCCCACCTGCAGCCACCAACACCACCATCCACCTGCCACCACCCCCACCTACTCCCAGCAAATCATCTCCAACATTCGCAACAGCTAAGGGAGCTCTTCGCATATGTTTAAAAACCACTGGACCACTAAACAACCTCCTCCCTGACCCTAAAACCCTAGCCCCAAAAACCCTAGTAGTCCTCCTCATCTCCACCGACGGCATCGGCACCGGCACCGTCCGTACTCTCTTCCGATGAGTCCTCACCATCTCCGGCAACCGTTCCCCCTAACTCCCGTCACTATCTCACAATTTTCAACACCGATGATGTCAATTCGAAACCCTAACCCTAACCCTAATTCCCCAACAACAGCTAAAAATTACACATCTACATACACTTTTACACACATATAATCAATAATCGATACATAATTACAAGATCATACGGTCATATACTTGAATTAGATCCGGATTTTTCATTGGTGAGACCAATTTGCGTTACAGATTTGATATCGTGGTGGTGCGATGGCGGAGATGCAATGGCGGTGGTCATGCGATGGGGGAGGTGCAATGGCGGTGGTGGTGCTATGGCGGTGGTGGTGGTCCTGTGGGGTGTGTGCAGGTGGTGGCAGTGGTCCTGTGAGGTGTATGGCGGTGGTGGTTGGTCTGGTGGTGGTGGTCCGACAATTAGAGAGAGGGAGAGCTGGTGTGTGTTGTGAGAGAGAGGGGGGTGTTTATTTGAGTGTATGTATAGGTATTTATAAATATATCTATATATATAATTTTTTGATTATTTATTTTAGTATTTAGGGTAAAATGACCAAAACACCCTCGTGTGGGGTCCATTTGGTCATATTTAACCATAAAAACTAACTGGGTTAGGGCTAAAGGACATAACGTGCAAGGGTTTGCAAACATCGAGTACGGTTACTGTACTTATTAAAGACAAAGGACACAGTTTGCAATAAGTAGCATACACAACTTAAAATGTTTCTAATAGGAAAAAGTTCAAAATCAATCTCATGTACTTGCTTGATGAAACTCTACGAAACTCAACCCGACATTTGAATCATAACACTGGGATGTTGATTCTAGTTTTGGGAAACATATCCTATCAAATTGTAACAAGACTAAAAAACTAAATACCTAATACAACAACACTTTAATGATGAAAATAAGTTGTACTCTTGATTCCATGCACATACATACATACATATATGTATATATCATGCTATATAAAGATTAGACATGTTTTATTTTTTCTGATTACGCACTATCAGCATCGCTATGAGGGGTCAATATTTTCTAATTACATCTTGGTTTTACAAAGCGCAAGATGCTCCGAGGAACTTAGGTCCTGAAAGTCGAGGCGCGAGGGGAGAGCTTCACGTGTGTGAGGCGCTAGGTATTCATTAATATTTATGAACCAACTCTAGATAATACTTACTACATTTTACAACCTAACAAGCTATATGTACAGCCTAAATACTTATATATTAATTATAAACTAAAGTTGTATGTACAACCAAAAAAATATTATAGTTAAAATATGATTAACAATTTTTATTATTTCAGCACATGCACATCTACCGAACACTGTTATAATCTCAAAGCCTTTTCTTTTAAGAAAATCAAAACACAATGAAACCTCACACCCACTCTCTCTATCCCATAAGCGCCTCACGTGAAAACCACCTCACCAGAAGTGAAAACCAATCGGAAGAAGGCAGCAACCTCTCGAAACGTCCGGCATAGCGCCGCCTAACCACCACCCTCTTGTAATCACGCCACTTCAGCCATGGTGAAGCGCTAGAACCAGCACCCAACGTCTAAGGCGTGAGAGACACTTTTTTAAAAACCACGCCTTACATGCTTTATACGTTACCATATATCTATTATATAACTTTTAATACTAAAAGAACATATTACAAATTTAACGTATCATATCTAAAGCCAAGCTTCATTAGATTTGACAGGTATTTTTGATGTACACGTAGTTGTTAATAGTGAATAGCGACAAGGGACCTATATGCTACATAGCGAATAGCGACCGCTGTTTTATATATAGCGATACACTAGAAAACAAATTTTGAAAATTTTTATATGTATATTATATCAAAATACCTTGGTATATATGCTATTTTACATGTATATTTAACAAAAACCTATAAATCCAGCTATTTTATAGCTATATCTAATTGCTATTTACATAAAAAAAAACTAATTGTCGCTATTCACGCTATTGGTCGCTATGACCCAAATAGCGACACTTGGTCGCTTCGCTACATAGCGCGCTATAGCGGTCGCTTCGCTACATAGCGCGCTATAGCGGTCGCTATAGCCGCTATTGACAACTATGGATGTACATGCCTCAATAGTTAGTTTTGGAACCACTCTTTGCAACTTGAATTTAAAACCAATTCACATATGAATCAATGTATACATAAATGATAAATATTGAGGGAACATAGACCCGAGTATTGTTCTATTTATATGGGTTGATTTTTGGACTATTGGATCATTTATTTTAATCCATGTTGTCATATAAATGAACTATATCACATCTAAGATATGATCCATTACACACCTAGGCCTACTTAACATACTAAACTAAGAGACATCATTTATTGATGAGCCTATATATAAAAAGATAGCGTGTAACGCTACTAACTCTGTCATTGTCCAAAGTAAATATAGACCTAAGAGGCGACTTCTCCAAAGCTCATTTTGTTGATCTCGCCCCTTTGATTCCATCTCTCGCATTCCCTTTTCAACTCAGGTTTGTGTTACTATTTTGATGAACTTTCTTAATTTCAGGGAAATCGGTAGTGTTCTTGATTAAATGAAATGATCTAAAGGTAGATTGTCGATCTCTTAACTTATTGTTTACTTTTATGGACTAAATCTTCATTTGTTTATTTTACGCTTGTTGTATGTGATTATATGTTAATTTGAAATTAAAATTGAGAATAAGGTGTGAATGAAATCAGGAAAGTACGATCGTAGAGTTTTAAATCAACTAATTTACTTTACGCCAATTGCAATCAAAGTTAGGGGGTAATGTAATTTGATATTAAATTAGGGTTTATAGTTTAAAATGAAATTGGGGGTGCATGATGTTAAAGTTTAAATGTTTAATCAATAATTTGTTAAATTAATACAACTCACAGTAGTTCTTTAGTATGTATTGAAATTCAGTTGATTTAAAGTTTAGTTAATTATTTACTAGTT
This sequence comes from Helianthus tuberosus, assembly GCA_030545235.1. Taxonomy (NCBI): domain Eukaryota; kingdom Viridiplantae; phylum Streptophyta; class Magnoliopsida; order Asterales; family Asteraceae; genus Helianthus; species Helianthus tuberosus. The sequence goes on from JARYGA010053031.1 coordinate 142,090, forward strand.
TGAATCATGTATCACACTTATAGTAAGAATCTAATGTATTATATTGTAACATTAAGATCTACTTATTTAAAAATATAGTATATATTACTAATTTGAAATGAAAAGGTTAGAAACAATGTTAGGACTAACTATTTTAGAGTTCAATTAAGATCTGCTGATGATCATGCTTTAATTATCAAAACTTGTAGAACTAGAACAATGTTCTTTTACTAACTTGTATTTTATACACTTAAGCAAAACCATACTAAGAGGAGCCATCTTCTGGGGGTACATTTGTCTATTCACATATATTTGCATCTAACTACATCACCAAGAAGTGAAATGGCACGGCAACGAAAACAAAGAGTGCATGCCAGGCGTGATGGTGTTGATCAGGGCCCACCAGGTGTTTTTTATGCAACTTACCTACGATTGTTTGTTTGTTTATATATTTTATTAATATATATAGTATGTTTATAAATAAAGTTCATACAACTCTCATGTAGCTACAAGAGTAAGAAGTCAGTCTGAAGGAGAGTACGGGAGTCCTCCTACGGTCCCTCGACCTATAAATGTTACCAGCACACAGTGAGTAACATTTTTTTTATGATTTTAACTAGGGGTGACAAGATGGGCACAGTTAATAGCTCTATGATTTGAACTATATTATCTTGTGTATGCAGCATCCTTGACAAGACTGCTACAAAGACCTTGTTAGCTATAATCCGCGCTAATTGGCCTGTAGGAACATTCACATTTAAAAAGGCGCCTACTAACTTTTGGCCATCTGTCATTTCCATGTTCCGAGTAAATACATTCTCATTTATGCAATTTACATTTATCATCGATTAACAATACTTAAGCTTATATTATACTTAACTTTATTTGTTGATTTTTGAAAGAGATACTATAGCTATCAACCCGGCGTAACGGATGCTGAAGGTGACGCAGTTGTGAAACTGCACGTATCCCGTACAATGACTCAGACTCTGTATGAGGAGAGGAATCGGGCTACGATACGTGCGGAACGAAACAACACAACACTTCAGGAACAGTGCCCAACATACTTCAACGAAGATGTGTGGAGGTCGTTCTGTTCTCATTGGCGCAACGGATCCTTTAAGAAGAAGTCTGCCATTAATGCAAAGAATAGGAGAAATCTTCAAGTGGTCCACACAACCGGGGCAAAGCCGTTCTATAAGTTTAAACAAGTATTATATTTAAGACTGAAACCTTCTCAAATTAGCAATTCATATAGTTCATATAAGGGTTAAACTGTTAACAACTTAACATTCTATTATACTCTATTTTTTAGGATCTGGATCAGAAGTACAGTGAGCCTCCTACGGTTGTGCAATACTGGGATGAGACACACAAGAGCAAAAACACAGAGGAGTGGGCGTCTGAGAGGGCTCGGTTGATTGGGGTATGATCAAGTCGTTTTATAAATTACAAGTAAATGAAGTTAACAAGTTCAATAGAAAATTATATAAACACTTAATACTTGGTTGTTTATTGTTCATCAGAATCAGATGCGAGAGATATTGGAGACAAAAGAAGCCTCGGGGGAAGCATCTCATGGTTGGAAAACTGGAATTTCAGCATTAGTCGAAGCCCAAGGACAGATTAAGAAAAACAGGGTCCTCGGTCTTCCTCGAGTTCCAGCAAATTCGGTTATCCGGGCCCTTCAGGATAGGCAGAGCCAGAGGAACCATAGGTCTCAGCCCACCAGCAGCAGGAGTGGTGCTGGGAGTTCCAGATCTGGTCCCGGGATCCCTGACGAAAGCTTCGACTTTCCTTGATCAGATCTCAAGACTCTTATGCCTTTAGCAGTATCATACAGTATTTAGATGATAACTGTTTCTTAACCGAGTCTCTCTTATATATTTGGCATGAATAACTAGATAAGGATAACTAAATGCTTTGGCTTGCAATGTGCTACTGTATAGTTCCGACACAAAGTTTTTTTTGGCTTACAGCCAACTTAACTAAAGCAGATAAACCATCTGCAATTTTAATCAGACGATTATCGATTCCTTTTACACCCTTGGCCTTGTGGGTATAAGTCCTAACCAGTAACCATATCACTCCCTTGAGTGCAATTAAAACATTGTCATGTATATCAAGTGAATTCGCGTTGTAACTACCACATCCATGATCATATTATTATCTAGGTAACTAAGCTTAGTACAGGCCACAACATATGAAATTCGAATCCCGAAAATCAAAACAGCTTTAACTTAAATAACTGAAAGTAATATTAAAAGTAGGTCAGATGTAGACTATATGAACACTTGCAGTGCAGAACACAGAACATTAAACTAACAAATTAAACATATGCAATACCTAAAATCGTGTTAATAAAACCTAAATCATCATTCAATAGTTGAGCCAATAAATTACTTACTTGTAAACATCATTTATAAAGAACAAACACTCATGCAGATTGGCCAAAAGAACAGCAACATGAAACCTGCAAAATATCAAATTACTCTGTTTAAATGAGATAAACTGGAGATCCTAACGGGCTAACAGCGTACTGATATAAGAAAAGGTACGATTTCAGTCCAAATTACCGTCTGTATATGTCATCGTTGTTGTAACTGGAAACCTAAAACTGATAGTTGTCCATGTTAAAATCAGAAACCCTAAAATCAGAACCATCCTTGAGAGACTACTTTAAAGTTGAAATTACTCGTTCAATATTCCATCGTCTTGGAGGAGAGAATCGAAAGTACAATCGTCCGGCAACGATCACGGCGGAGTGCACAATTTCCGGTCACTTTGTTCATGCCAAAATATTGTTTCACCTTTAATATTTTCTAGGCTAACCGCCTACGATTTGGTTACATCTAGTTTAAAAATGTATATTTCATGATCTTTTCTTTTAGTAGAGTTAATTGCCCGGATAGTACTTTTGGTTTCATGTTTTTTCACGTTTAGTCTCCATCTTTTGGAAAATATACCTACGGGTTACGTTAAAGAGGACTCCGACGAGGACGAACAAAGTCTGGCGAGCTCCGGTTGAATGCAAGTGCAGAACAAAGTGAATCAGAGGAGTTTGGAAGGTCAATAGGGTTCGGGTCGAGGAGTATGGCGTAAATTTATAACAAATCATGGCTGATAACAACAGATTCCAGAGCTTCCCCTGCCCTCTCATGACTATTAATCACATCCCTGTTCTCCTTGTTCGAATGGTTCCTAATATCTTCGAAACCGTTATAATGATCGGAAATTGAAGATACATACCGTGTGAAATCAGATCTGGTGGTTTCAAACCCTAGGGTTTTGTTAACAGGAGGAGCGAATTCAGGAATTTGTACGGCGACAGTTGATGAAGCCGGACCAGGATCCATTGGAGAGATGTGGATTGTTGAGGATTGAAGATAAGCTTTGAGTGCTTGCATCTGAGAGTGATTTGGATAACAACGATGAAGTGGATGAATTCTGGCGGTTTGCAGTAGAGTTTGTTGATCGGAGGGGAGGCTTTGTTGCAGAGCTGTGCTGAGAGTATATCGTGATACATCTTCTAATATGAAAACAGTCAGTTGTTGCAGAGCTGCTTCCAGTTCTTCTTGCCGGACCTTTGGACTCTGATTTTAAGCCAGGCGATCGAATTGTTGATGCAAATGGTGAGGAGAGGCAGGGCTGGATGAAGGGAGAAGGTTGCAGGGTTTGGGGAGGTTAGGGAAATAAAAAGGTGGGCCCCACATAAATTTTTAATATTAATTATAATACTAAGGGTAATTTGGTCATTTCACACAAATTTAACTGTAAAAACTAACCTCCATCCAGATAGGGGACTATCCAAGTAACAAAATAACAAACCATAGGAAGCATACCTGCTATTTCCAAAAAATGGGGACTAAATGTGAAACCACAGGGACCATCCGGGCAATTAACTCCTTTTAGTATTTTGATACAACTATACGATTTGGTTACATCTAGTTTAAAAATGTATATTTTTCATGATCTTTTCTTTTAGTATTTTAATACAACTAGTTAGGCTGATGGTGTGGGGGACGTCTCTGGGCCAACTTGGTGCGGTGCCGCGTCTGCACACCGCCCCCCTCGGGGTGTCCCCGTCCTCTCTGTCACCCCTCCGACGTCAAAGTCGGGCCACTTCTCTCTTTCTAACACACATATACATATCAATTATCTATTATATATAATAAATGAATATATTTGGGCTGAAGTGGCATGATATGAGAGCCTCTTGGAATGCTTTTTGGCGGGAAAATGGGATGGTGCTCGTGGATCTCTTTTTTGAGCAACCCGGCCCAATGAATTCGGACCCTATATATTTATGTAACCTTAATTCCTTTTCATTCTTCCTTGAGAAGATACTAATCTCTCTATCTCCTTCTTCACCGTCACTTCTTTTCTAAAATCTAGGTATGATTTCCGTTAACTATCTTCTCATCATTCAATTTATTATATCATCTCTGAAAATCTCAAGTCCATTTCGGATCTAGATGTTGTTCAAGGTAAGTGTTATGGGTGAAATTCTGAGCCCATATCCTGACACTATATCTTGATTTTATGATAGCTGATTACGATCATGATACCGGACCAGGATATTGGTAACATCCTGAGGCAGTATCCTGACTATTACTAAGAATTTGCTTGTAAACGTTGGTTACAAGGGACTAACGTTCATGAGGACCAAGTCATCCTGAAGACCCGCTCAAATTGGTTAGGATAAGGACGTTGATGGCGGAAGAATAGCTCTTGTAACGTTCAGCATTGAAGAAAGGCATATTCTTAGGGAGTTATGGAAGCTAATTAAATGCTATTAATGTTGTAACGTTCACCAAGACTTGTTTTCCTGAAGACTCGATCTAAATGGTTAGAAAATAGACGTTGGAGCCAGGAGAAATAGTCTAGGGAATATTCCAAAGGATCTCGGAATAATAGGATAGTTTGTTGGTTCTTGTAACTATAAATATGGATGGCCAAATCTCGTAGGACACTTCACTTCAACTCACTCCACTTCTAACTCTCGAATTCATACACATTTCTCTTGTAATCACACACTAACACTCATCACTTGCAATCATTGTAACACTTAGTAGAGATCTGAGCATTATCCTGCACTGTATCCTGGTTATTCAAGCAATAAGAAGAACAAGGCAGCCGACGATTGTCAGCTCCCGAGGTTTTATGCCGGAGATCTAGATTGATCAAGGGCTTTCCTAGTACATCTCGTGTCAACCTCTACATTTTTGCTCATTGTTTGATTATTGATATAGCTTGGTATCCTGAGCTATATCCTGAAACTGTTTTCGCAAACTAACAAACCAGCATATTGTTCACAAGTATTACTAGCACACTACCTCACAAAACTAATTTGATCACTTAATTGCTTTGGTAATTTTTGACCAAAACAATTTGGCGTCCACCGTGGGGCAAGTGGTGTTATTCTTACTAAAAACCTTGCTAAAATCACTACTTGGTTTTCTTATTTTCGAAACTTTTTACACAACTATTTTCAATGGCTTCGAAATCAAACATGAGCTCTTCCTCCATGTCTGCTACAACCTCTGCTACAACCGATTCGGTGCTTCCTCCACCTCCACAAGTTCAAGCTCCTCTAAGGAGAAGTGAAAGCCAAATATCCCGAGACACTCCTCCTGCTCAAAACGTCTACAGATCTGGTGTTCCAGGGAGAACTCCTGTTATGGCTTCTAACGATGAAATTTTAACTTTATTTGGTAATATACAAGATCAAATGAAGAAACAATAGGAAACTAACCAAGTCGTAATGAAGGAAATACAACTCTTGAAGTCTAACTCCAAGAGACCTGCTAAGGATACCGTTACCCCTCTGCAACCCGGGATGTTGAACTTTAGTTCAGCCGTATATACTGAGGATAATCAGGGCAATATTATACCGAGTCGTTCTCAGAGCAATATTCTGGAGATACCCTTAACGGCTAGGATGCCGACTGTGAGGGATCCAGGATATGCTCCAGGATACGCTCCAGGATATGGCCAGAATCATCAAACTGGTAACTTGTCTAATAATGGTAATACTCTTGTTACTAATAATCTTGGATCCTTGCAGGATATAGGTGTAACGACGGCACTGTCCAGAGAGCTCCAGAAGCTGAAGGATATGATATCAAGTGTGCCTGGGATAGTGCAGCCTATACCGGAAGTATCCCAGGATAGTCACAACATATCCCGCTTTGCTCACCCCATTTGTGATGCAGAAATCCCAAAAAGATTCCAGACTCCCAACATGAAGCTGTATAACGGAACCACGGATCCTGAGGAGCATATTGCCCAGTATAGGGAGAGAATGGAGATTAACCCTATCCCTCCAGAACTCAAGGAAGCATGCCTCTGCAAGGGCTTCGGCTCTACTCTGACAGGATCAGCCTTAAAGTGGCTCTTAAACGTTCCACCTCATTCGATTACATCGTTTGCTCATTTGGTTAATTTGTTTAATAGTCAATTTTCTTGTAGTAGAAGTTTTGAAAAACTAACAAGTGACCTCTACAGGATAACTCAGGGTCCTCAAGAATCCTTAAGAGATTACGTGAACAAGTTCAGCAGGGAGTCCTTGGATATCCCACACCTTGACGTTACCATAGCTGTACAGGCATTCAAGATGGGATTGCAAAAGGAATCCCAATTTTATCAGGATCTTGTGATGAATCCTTGCAGGAACTTGGACGAAGCTCGGAACAGGGCTTTGAGATATATCAGGCTCGAAGATGACAAGAAAATGCAAGAGAGGATGAATGAATCCTCAGCATATGAGTCAATGAACAGGAAGTCGGAATCCTCGTATAAACCATACCGCTCTAGGCCGTATGGTAAAAACGACAGCAAGAAAGTGAATGCTGTTGAGGATGAGGATACTGAAGAGTATCCTGAATTATCAGAGTACTGTTTTTCTGTCAATATACCCGAACTAATGTATGCTATGCAGGGTTTGGGAGACAAAACGAGGTGGCCACGGAAGAACCAACAAAAGGCCGATTGGAGGGATAAATCCAAATGGTGTGCCTTCCATGAGGATTTTGGACATGTGACGGAAGATTGTATAGCACTGAGGAAGGAAATAAGCTACCTGCTAAGCAAAGGATATCTGAAAGATCTTTTGGGCAGAAAGAAGAATAAGGGCCAGGATACTGAGAAGGATCCTGAACGAGCAGCATCACCTCCTCCAGACGCCAAGATAATCAACTTCATATCCGGAGGCTCCGATATATTTGGAACCTCTTATTCTGCAGCAAAGAGACATGCCAAGGAGGCTAAGGCTGAAAGGGGAGACAAGCCAACGAGGATGACAACGCTTACAAACGACAAAGTGATAACATTCGACAGTGATGACCGGAATAACATCCAGGATCCTCACCATGATGGTCTGGTAATCACTTTATATATTGCTAACCATTTTGTACGCAGGATATTGGTGGACAATGGCAGCTCGGTCAACATCATCCAATTGGAAACCCTGAAGAGAATGAACATCCCTGAGATGGAGATTACCTCGAAGTCCACCGTGCTTGTAGGGTTCAGTGGAGAAGCAAAGAATACTGTTGGGGAGATAAAACTGCCCGTATATGTTGAAGGAGTAAACTCGATGCAACGGTTTTGTGTCATGGATTCATTATCCTGCTATAATATTATATTAGGCAGGCCATGGATTCATGATATGAAAGCTGTACCTTCCACCTATCATCAGTGTGTCAAGATTCCTACTCCTTGGGGGTAGTCAAAGTGGAAAGTGATCAACAAGAGGCGAAGGAATGCTACTCTTCTTCAATGAAAGCCTCGACAAAATCCCGGGCAGGATAGCAATTAAGGATACAAGCCCAGGATATCGTGGAAGCTTCAGAGCAGGATGTTAAGAAAGTTATCCTGGATCTGGATAATCTAGATATCTCGGTGCTTGTAGGGGCTAATATCCCTCAGGATATTGAAAATCTGCTAACTAACTTTCTAAGAAGCAGGATATCCACTTTTGCATGGAAACACGAAGACATGACAGGTATTTCAAAAGATATTATAACTCACAAACTTGGAATTGATAAGTCTTTCAGGCCCGTACAACAAAAGGGAAGGAAATTCGCTCCTGAAAGGAATGCAATTATACAAGAGGAGGTTGAAAGATTATTAAAGTCCAAGATGATTAGGGAAGTCAAGTTCCCTAAGTGGCTAGCAAACGTGGTGGTGGTCCAAAAGAAGAATGGGAAGTGGAGAGTTTGTGTAGACTACACAGACCTCAATAAAGCTTGTCCTAAAGACCCATTCCCATTGCCTCATATAGATTCGATGGTAGATGCAACCGCCGGCCATGAAATGCTGACCTTTATGGATGCATCCTCAGGATTCCAGCAAATCCAAATGGAGCCATCCGATCAAGAAGATACAGCTTTCATGACACCCACAGGTATATACTGTTATACTGCCATGCCTTTCGGTTTAAAAAATACAGGTGCAACATATCAGAGGCTGGTCAATATGATGTTTAAAGACAAATTGTGGGACACAATGGAGGTGTATATTGATGATATGGTGGTGAAATCCAAGAAAGCGGAGGATCACCTCCAGGATATTGAGTGTGCCTTCAATATCCTCGACCAATATAATATGAAGCTTAATCCTACTAAGTGCCATTTTGGAGTGGGGGCAGGAAAATTCTTAGGATATATGGTGACCAAGAGGGGAATAGAAGCAAGTCTAGAACAGATTAAAGCTATCCTGGATCTCAAATCACCATCCAACATGAAAGATGTGCAAAGACTAACAAGAAGAGTGGCAGCGTTGAACAGATTTATATCAAGATCCTCAGAAAAATGCAAGGAATTCTATGATATCCTGAAGAAGAACAAAAAGTTCGAATGGGGAGAAAGACATGAAGCTGCTCTACAAGGATTGAAGCAGTATCTTTCAAGTACACCTCTGCTGATGAAGCCCGAGGATGGTGAACCCTTATCCCTGTATCTTGCCGTGTCAGGGAATGCAGTAAGTGCTGTTCTGGTAAAGGATCATGAAGGTGAGCAGTATCCTGTCTATTATGTTAGTAAAAGTTTGTTAGATGTTGAAACTAGATACTCATACTTAGAAAAATTGATATTAGCACTAGTTATGGCATCGACCAAGCTTAGACATTATTTTGAGACACATAAGATTCATGTTAAAACTAATTATCCTGTTAAAAATGTGCTTAGGAAACCTGAGATGTCGGGTAGAATGGCTAAGTGGTCCGTGAAACTAAGTGCATATGATTTGGTATATGAACCTAGGAATGTTATAAAGTCTCAGGCTTTAGCAGACTTTGTGGCTGATTTTAGTAGTGATATTCAAGATAAAGCTGACCTAGAAGTACAACAACTAGGTGAAAGTTCAGAATTTTGGATACTATATACTGATGGTGCATCTAACATAAGAGGTGTAGGATTAGGGATACTACTAAAATCGCCACAGGGGGACATATTACCCCAGGCTATTAGATGTGAATTTCCTGCTACTAATAATGAAGCAGAGTATGAAGCTCTGATTTCAGGATTAGAATTGGCCAAAAGTATGAATATTAAATGTTTACAAGTATATGTTGATTCCTTGTTGATCACTAACCATTTCAATGGATCTTATGCAGTGAAAGGTGAAAAGTTAGTCGAATATCTTGAAATTGTTAAAAAATTAGCAGGATATTTCGAAATTTTTACACTTGAACAGGTACCAAGAGAAAAGAATGCTGAAGCTGACGCTCTAGCAAACTTAGGATCTACTGTCAGGATACAAGAGGGAACTCAGATACCAATAGTGCACATCTTATATCCTGCGATGGAATATTTCAAATCTCAGGATAAAGAAGTAGCAAGTATCCAGGATCCTGGTGATGGATGTCCTGAGAAGGATCCTGAATCTTGGATAACTCCAATTGTGAAGTATCTTCAAGAAGGAGATATCCCAAAGGATGCAAATCCTAGGGCTTTCAGGATGAAGGTATCTTGTTTTACTATTATAAATAATGTTTTGTATAAGAAGTCTCTTGCAGGTCCATACCTAAGATGCTTGAAAGATACTGAAACCAAGGAGGTACTTCAGGATATACACGAAGGAGACTGTGGCAACCATACTGGGGGCAGATCTCTGTTCTCGAAGGTATTGAGAACAGGATACTATTGGCCGACTATGAGGAAAGATGCTGCAGAATATGCTCGAAGATGTGATGCATGTCAGAGGCACAGCAATATACTACATCAGCCTGCTGAGCCATTATATCCTATTGCTTCCCCTTGGCCATTCATGAAATGGGGTATGGACATAGTGGGGAAGTTGCCAAAAGCTCCAGGAGGAAAAGTTTTTATGATGGCAATGACGGATTATTTCTCCAAATGGATTGAAGCTGAGGCCTTTGTTCAAGTCAGAGATCAAGAAGTAGTGTCTTTCATAAAAAGGAATATCCCGACTAGGTTTGGGGTACCAGCTGAGATAATTTGTGATAATGGCTCTCAGTTTATCAGTAAGAGGACTACCGATTTTTGCAAAAGTTGGGGAATCAAGACGATTACATCAACTCCGGTACATCCTCAAGCAAATGGACAAATAGAATCCTCGAAAACAAGATAATCATCAACAACTTAAAGAAGAGGTTAGGTGCCAAAAAAAGAAAATGGGCAGAGGAACTACCATTTGTCCTATGGGCTGATAGAACAACCGTGAAGAACGCTACTGGGCAAACCCTATTTTCTTTGGTGTTTGGGGCAGAAGCAGTGATCCCGACGGAAATGGTGATACCTACAGCTAGATCATGTTTACGGGATCCTGAATCAAATCCTGAAGTCTTATGTCAAGAGCTGGATACTATCGATGAAACAAGGGACGCAGCAAAGCTAAGGATGGCAGCATACCAGCAGAGGATAGCCAAGTCAAATAACAAGAATTTAAGGACTAGGAGATTTCAAGTTGGAGATTGGGCGTTAAGGAAAGCTTTTCAAAATACAACCAATCCTGCTGATGGGAAGTTAGCCCCAAAATGGGAAGGACCTTATGAAATTGAATCAGAATCCGGAAAGGGAGCATATCGACTCAAGACTATGGAGGGGGGTATGTTGCCAAGATCCTAGAATGCTATACACCTTAAATCTTATTTCAAGTGAGTTTAGAATTTAATTTCTAACTCAGGATGATATGAATTCTATCTCTTTTAAATAAGTTTGATTTAATTTATTATTCTTTGAAACCCAATACTGACTTAAGCATCGAATGGGGGTTAGCCAAGTTAACACCCACCTTAGTTCAAAGGTGTTTTGTAGGATACGCTTCAGGATGTTACTCCAGGATATTTACGCAAGATGGATCAAAAGATTAGAGGATCGGCCCCCTCTCTCACGTTTAAGGGATCCACATCCCTTCAAAGGTTTAAAGGTATTCACCTTTCTCCCGAATTGGGTTTAAACACCCAGCCTGGAGCGCAAGTTATCCAGGAATAGTTCAAGATAGCGGGACCAGTTCATGTAACAGTGGCTGAAAATTTTGTTATTATTGGCTATATCCTGGATCCTTAAGGTATATGAGGATTGATCACCCTCTCTCGCGAAAGGGTATTTTCATACTCTCTAAGGTTTAAAGGTTTTCACCTTTCTAAGTCTTGGAGTTTATACACTCCCGCCTGTAGCGCATGAAAATAAGGGTTTATCCCCAGGACACTAAGGGTTTATCCCCAGTATGCTAAGGGTTTATCCCTAGGATGCTAAGGGTTTATCCCTAGGATACTAAGGGTTTATCCCCAGAATACTAAGGGTTTATCCCCAGAATATTAAGGGTTTATCCCCAGTGAAACTAAACTTTTTGACAAGTTCCAAAGATATGACAAACTACGATTGTGTTTACACACGTTCTTTTGTGGATAAAAAGCTACGAAGTTTAATCACTAAGTGAAGAAATACTCAAGTATGTCATGCACTGATGCAATATCCTGCACAGACATGGGACATCCATGTCGGGGACATTGCAAAGGATTCAAAGGTTGAGGTTGGAAATTATTGCCTAAGTGTTTCTGGTATGATTTATTATTTTTCAAGTCTTGAAAACCTTATCTAAATGATCTAAGTTTTCTAAAAAGTCATATTCAACCAAGTTTTGTCTAACATTTTGATGACAAAAGTGTTATGGATGGTTTTCTGAACATAAATCCTGGATAATATTCTGACTCTGTTTCTTTTATTGCGATCAGGATACCGGATCAGGATATTGGTAACATCCTGATGCAGTATCCTGATAATAACTAATTAAGCTCACGTGCAGATTAACGAGGCAGGCATGTAACGTTCGAATGGACGTGTTCTCCCGAAGACTCGGGCTAATCTGTTGAAATAGGAATGTTGAAGCCGGAAGACGTGGACTACAACGTTCACAAAGGGAATATTCGCTATATCCCGGATTTATAAGCTAGTTTGTTAGTTTCGTTTTACTATAAATAGGATTGATCGGATCAGATAGAACACACACAATTTTCCGTACACTCTTGCTCTCTACTAGCTGCAAACACTCACAAACACTTACACTTCTATTCGAATTTTATTGTAACACTTAGTTGATCCGCATCATATCCTGCACTGTATCCTGAAGTTTGAAGCAATAAGAAGAACAAGGCAGCTGCGATTGTCAGCTCCCGAGGTTTTATGCCGGCGATCTAGATTGATCAAGGGCTTTCCTCGTACATCTCGTGTCACTCTTTACTTTTTAGCTCATTGTTTGATTGTTAATATAGCTCCATATCCTGAGCTATATCCTGAAAACTGTTTTTGTAAACATCATACTCAGAATATTTTTAATACACTTTGTTAGCACACTACCTCACTTAACTAATTTGATCACTTAATTAATTAGGTAATTTTTGACCAAAACAAAAAGTATTGAACTTTCATCAGTATCCTGACGAGGATATTTGATCAGGATATTCAAAACATACCTTTCAAAATAAAAACATAACAACAACAAATAAGGCTAAAAGGTTAGTTTATTATTATTGGTCCAAAAGATTGTATTCTTGGTTTCATCTCAAAAAGAGACCTTATGACAACCCTCACTAAACCAGGTATCCGTACGACTTAATTAATACTTAATTACTGCTTAATTACTGTGCTTGTTTGAGATTACTGATGAACTGCTACTTGATTACTGATACATGTACTTACTTGCATCATACTTTACTTGCTGTCACTACATTATTTACATGTTGAACCTTAGTGACACACATGATGCACAAAAAGCACAGTAGCACTATAAACGGATAACCTATTGAACATGCTGATAAAGCCAGCATCAGGCAGGCACTGCCTCTAAGGCCTGTATGAGCCAGAAATATTTTGCTACACTAGTGGTGAGTGTAGGGATATAAGGGTTGTAGAACTGCGTCTCTAGGAATAAGTTACAATGACTGGATGTGCCTAAAATGTACTCTAAGTACAAAATTCAGCACTTTACATAATAATTCAGCTTTTAGCTACCTAATAAAGTGCCAAAACATGAGAAAAATATTACTAGACACTTTCCAAAGTGTCAGAAATGAGTTGTGTCACTAAAAATGGTATTAACAACACTTTAAAGCTTTGTTAACGCTTTAACGGATTACTATCCAACCGAACAACCGGACTATACCCGGAACATGAAAATATTGTCATTTTCATTGTTTATCTTTTTCTGAGCCAGTTAGGGTCCCTGAATACCCTAACACCCATTGTAACGCGTGACACACCACTAACCGGGTTAAGCACTTAACTAACTTACTTAACCTAACTATTATCCTAACTAACTAGTTAGAATCGAACTAGACCCCCCCCCCTTTAGGAACCGTCCCCATCTAGGGGACATACATGGTACAATGTTGATTATTTTAATCCTAGTGTTTAATATCTTGCCTACATATAATCCATTGGTTAAACACATTAGAAATTGTCTATAAGATCATGACTAAACACACTTGATCTTTCACTTCACAACACAACTCAAAACTCTCTCCCTCTCTCTATAGAAGCTACGGCCGAACACCCCCTTGAACACACCACCATTTTCGAGTTTAGTTCATCACATTCCAATCATCTACAAGTGTTAAGGGTCGCATATAAGGAACCTTGGAGCAAACGGAAGGCGAAGGACCTCTCTACTTTGCTTTTATCCACCCTATTTGCGCTTAGATTCTTCCCTAGCCTCGAGCTAGTGGTATGTTACTTAAATCACCTACTCGAACTATTTTGAAGTGGTTAATACGATGTGTAACGGTTAAAACTCGAAATCTTACAAGATAATGCTTTAAAGCTTACTAATAACACTTAAAAAGATGGTTAAAAGCTTATAAGTTGTGTAAATGTTGTAGTATTTGATTTGTGTGATTATTTGGACCCGATCTATGTTGTGGTAGCTCGGATCATCATTTAACCCGGGTTGGTCATGATCATGGATCATGACACAAGGTTGTGACAAAAGTAACAAGGGTTAAAGGGTGAAACTCTACCACACACGAATCATGAACTTGTGTAAAAGCGATTTAGCTTGTGAAATAGTGTTTAAAACTAGTAGATCTACGTAGCTACAAGTGGTATTTTCAAAGGACCACGTATCAAAGAAATCATGCTTTTTAAAGACGGATCTTACACTAACATGCATGATTTTTAGAACACACAAGTGTGTAAACACTTGTGTAACACAAAGTTTCGACAAAATAACTATTTTTGTAAAAGTTGACAAGAAGTTGTAAAGATGGAATTTCTTTAAAAACAAGACTTTTACGAAACCGGATTGTTTTATATAAAGATCCACTAAAAGTAATGGGATTTACTTCATAGTTTGAATAAATCACAAGTTCATGAAATTTATGCGATTTATACATATTTTGACTAGTTTGTGATTTGAACATTGTTTTGATTGAATGATAAAAATGATTGGTTTGATTTATAAAAGAAAATGATACGCTTGAAAGCGTGGCCACCTCCAATTACAGAGGAAACTCTGGCGAAATTTTTCTAAAAACCTAACACTTAGAATTATTTTCACTATAAGTGTTAGAAATACATTTTGACTTGTTTTCAAAATATAGATTTCGCCACGACTTATTTACAAAATACCGGAGGTGGGATTTCACAAAATAAAACGTGATACATATATATATTTAGTATATATTTTTCACAACATCACTTGTATAAGTGTTTATGATTATTTTGTGAACTACGTAAATATTATTTTTAGAGTAAAAATAATATTACTAAGTATTATTTTGGGAAAATCACATGTATTAAAATATAATATTTTTGAGAAGAATATTTATATTTTGGGAGTTAGAAATAAAATATATTAAGTGAGACTTAATAGTATAATCCGAAGTATACGAACACACATGTATTAATTCCCCCATCCTTGGGAAGGAGAATAACTACCAAGTATACAGAATGTAAACACGAAATAGTTGCCTAACTATTTCCCAAAAACTTAAACCTTAAAGCTAAGGCACGGCCGTCCGTCTAATAGAGTTAGTACGTGTAGGTCGTCACATAGCTGCTTGATTTGGAGGCATACTTGGTAGAGACGCACCACTGTGAGTTCATGTCCCCCTTTTCTCTAACTGTTTTCAGTTTTCTTAACTGCGGGGGTGAAATACATGTTACTTTGATTACAAGTACTTTATACATGGTATGGTTAGCGTAAGGAGGTTTACTACTTAGATCATGTGAGTGGGTAGGCGTGAACTGGAGGCCATTAATCCTCATTATAGGACCAAGGGACGTAAGCGGTAGATCTATCTGGGTGTAGCGAGCCCAGCCCCAGGCCCAACAGAACGGACCTCGGGGTGACTTTGTGCCCAACGCAAAATCCGCTAGGTTTGAGTCTTCCTACTTGCACTTCACACATATCAATGGCCTTGCAAACCGTTGGTGATCTCTCTTTTTCCTTATTTGCTACATACCAGGATTTTTATACTTACAAAGGTTTATTTACTCACTTACACATGAACTCGCTCAACATTATTGTTGATTTTTCAACTTACATGTATTTCAGGAAATTAAAGATCTGGCGCGGTATGTTATGTTTTCCCGCTGCATATGGGTTCCGAGGTCATCCCAGTTTAGGAAATGTGACTTTTTCCTGGACGAGTCACAAATCTTAAACTGCGTTTATTTCATGTCAATGTTTCTGTCTTTCAAACAATATTTTATGTTATGATGTTGTAAGTCTTTAAGACAATGTTATGTTACTCTGGTTTTAAAACTTAATCAAATGGATGATCTTGCATGATTTTATTTCATATAGCTTTGTTATGATTAAGCTATGGTATTAAGAAGTCACACCAAAATTAACCACGCTTCCGCAAAGCCAGGGTGTGACAGCTTGGTATCAGAGCTCTGATCATAGCGAACTAGGATTCTTTCTCGAGTCTAGACTATGATCACTAGGGCTCTCACGAAAACATTTTTACTGCATACCACTTAAGTCCAGATCCAAAACTTTTTACAAACAAATGTTGAGCACATTTTATTTATTATTTATAGGCTCAGTCTAGAAAGGGCTGAGGCTCGGTCTGAGAGGCCGAGGCTCGGTCTGGGAGATCGAGGTAGTTGGCTAGTGGGACTAGGAGAATTGGCTAGTGGGACTAGGAAGAGCAGTCTGAGAGGCTGGGAGAATTGGCTAGTGGGACTAGGAAGAGCAGTCTGAGAGGCTGGGAGGCTAGTGGGACTAGGAGAACTATTTGAATGCTTACTTGGTGACTTATGTGATTATTTGATTGTATGATTGACTGTTTGTGCATGTTTGTGTTTATGTTACAGACACCATGGACACCTCTGGCACTGGTGATTCAGACACCACAGGACCTAGACCTATGGTATCGGACGACCTAGAGTCTTCTGAGCGCGAGGTTCACACATCTGACGTTACTAGCACGGACGAGGATGATTTCCAGCCCTTCGCTTTACCTGATGGTGCTGATGAGCTCGCTGATGGCCCTTTGGCCGGGGACCTACCGTTAGTGGAGATCCCTGCTCCCATACCGCTTGCTTCATATCCTGCTTACGATTTGCTTCTCGACGCCGACGCTGACGACGACGTCGATCTTTTTGATGACGAGCCCTTGGAGGATGAGGTTCAGGGTGAGGCCCTTCTTGCTGCTGGTGATCTCTTAATGATCGCAGATGCTCCCGCTGAGGAGTCACCTGCTCACTCACCGGTCCCAGGCTCTTTCGAGTCTGTGGCCTCCGCACCTTCACACACTCAGAGTGCGCAGCACTTTTCTCATGGATCAGATCCCGACCAGGCATCCTCAGTTGCCCCTATTCCTAGCTTTGCTTTCGACCACGATGATTTGGAGGATTCCGATCCTGACTTTTCCCCAGGATTCGACCCGGATGAGGATATAGAGTTTATACCCATGGATCAGCCTATGGAGGATCCAGTCGACCCAGTAGACCCAGTTGATCCCATCGACCCTGAGTTTGATTTTGAGATGGCCTTTGATGATCCCGAGCCCGCCATGGCCCTCGAGCCAGTGGCCGCTCCTGACCCAGTACTTGAGCATGACCCAGTTCATGCTGACGCACCCATTATTGAGCCTGTCATTGCTGACCCACCTGTTGATGATCATCCTATAGATGCTCCGTTGTTGGAGGGCGATCATGTCATTGCTGCTGATCATGTTGATCCCCCACTTTTTGCTGATGCACCAGTTGACCCTCTTGTTGCACCTCACCATGATCCTATGCCAGTTCAGTTTGATCGTGCGCTTTTTGAGGCACAGATTGACCCACGAGATGAGCACGCCCAGCATGGGTGGATTCTTGCTGATGATGAGGTTCCACCTATTCCTCCTCATATCACTGATACCCGTCACGTTGATACCTCCTTTTCTTTTCCTCGGTTTACACCTCCAGCACGACCTGGAGAAGGTTCTTCGGCTCACCCTTTTGGACATGTACCGGTATCTATCCCTACTATACCACCGTCTGCTACTTTTCCCCCTGTCTCTCCATTTCATGTGGCACCTTTTGATCCCACCAGTGAGCCGTTCCTTTGGACATCATCTTCTGCTATGCCACCGACTGACCCCTACCATTCTTTCCATATGGGGTATACTATTGAGGACGTTTTGATGTCTTTTGTCGCCCAGCACGAGGCACACACACAGCGCATTCAGGAGCTTGAGAGAGCTCAGCCGCCGCCGTGTCAGTGCCAGGGTCAGACCCACTCTCCTTTGCAGCCCTCTCGACCTGTACCACCAGACTATGCTGCACGCCTTTTTGCCCTGGAGCAGCAGGTTGCTTCATTCTTGCGTACCCAGAGAGCCATGGAGGAGGACTGGCTCCATTTGCGCCGCTTGTTTTACACTCACTTTCCCCCTCCTCCACCGCCATCCGTGTAGAGCTCTTCAGTACCGTGTAGGTAGACATTGGTGAGAAGACGGCGAATGCTTTTGACTGCACAGCATTTTTGGAGACTACATTATGATTCCGACTTTTGTTGACATGTATTTGATGTATTAACACTGATTTGACATAGTTTTTGGACTAGGGTGATGTAGCCCTTAGTCGACTGATGTTGTATGACACTATGATGTACTTGTACGCTTACTATGTGGTCTCAATATATGGCAATCGCAGTATTCTCACCATATCTGATGCTTGATTTGGTTATTTATATTTGTGACATGGGATGTTGTGTGTTTAATTTGATGATAACATGAGATGTTATGTGCTATTACTATCATAAAGCGTATGTATTATAACTATGGCCTGACCGACGTAAACCATCTTATAGAAGATGCCACCGAAACGTCCAACGCCGATGCCTACCAATGAGGCAGAACTCCAGCAAGTCATCGCTGCTGCCATCGCACAATACGCCGCTTCGCAAGGAGGACCCAGCGGAAGCAGCTCAAACAACAATGGCAACAATAATCCACCTCATGGTAATACTAAGACATTTAGACATACCATGACCTAATTGGATATCTTTAGCAAAGATGCTAATGTCGATCGTATGTTATAACGTATGTGCAGGATGCACCTACAAGCAGTTTCTAGACTGCAAACCGGTCAATTTTGATGGCACAGGAGGTGCTGTCGCCTTTGTTCGTTGGGCCGAGAAAACTGAATCTGTTCTTCGCATGAGCAAATGCGCAATAGATCAGCAAGTCACCTATATCTCAGGGCTATTCTTGGATGGAGCCCTCTCTTGGTGGAATCTGCAAGTACAGACACTTGGTGAAGCTGCTACCTACGCACTAACCTGGACCAAACTGAAGGGACTTATGCGCAGAAAGTACTGCTCTCGCGCAGAAATCCAGAGATTGGAAACCGAGTTCTGGCATTTGAAAATGGAAGCTCCAAAGATCGCAGAGTACGTTCAAAGGTTCCATGACTTATCGCATGTGGTACCCTACATGGTCACTCCGGAGTTCAAGCGGATTGAACGTTTCATTTGGGGATTAGCTCCTCAAATCATAAGCATGGTGACCTCATCCAAGCCTGCAACTATTACTGAGGCGATTGATTTGAGCGTGGCTCTCACAGAGGAGGCTATCCGCCTGAACAAGTTTGATGAGATCAAGACGAAGAAGGCAGAGACTCACGTCGAGTCATCAGGAGGTAATAAACGGAAGTTCTCGAACTTCAAGCAGGGCGCCAGTGTGGTTGTTAAGAAAGGAGAGCAAAACGCGCCAGCTCAGGATACAGCTGGTGGTAGGAGGAAAGGAAAGGGATATATGGGTGCACATCCCAAGTGCAACTCCTGCCAACGCCACCATTCTGGCCGATGCGGGCCAAAAGTATGTGAAGCTTGTGGAAAGACTGGCCACTTGAAGGATTCTTGTTGGGCTAGTGCTGGCCGGGGAGGCCAGGGAGGATTTGGGAATAGAAAAAATCGTGGTGGTATTGGGAATCGCCCACAGGGGAACAATGGAGGACATGGGAATCGAGGCAATAATGCTGATCAGGCTGGTAATGCGAACCAAAACAACAACCAAGCTGGAAATGGAGGTGGAAACGGGCAAAGACTTGGATGCTTTAACTGCGGTGATATTGGGCATTTTAAGAAGAACTGCCCAGAGTTAAACCAAGCCCGTGGAAGAGTGTTCCAAATCGAAGCAAGGGAGGCGCGCCAGGACCCCAATGTCGTTACTGGTACGTTCCCTGTAAATCAACGCTATGCATCCGTTTTATTTGATACTGGTGCCGATTATAGCTTCGTATCATTAGAGTTTAAGAATATGCTTGGTTTAGCCGCTAGTAAGTTAGATATTCCCTACTCAATCGAATTGCCTAATGGGAACTCAGTAGAAGCCAATGAAGTTATCAGAGGCTGTGTGATCGAATTGGGAGAGCGTGAGTTTGCTTTGGATCTACTACCAGTCCAGTTGGGAAGCTTCGACGTGGTGGTAGGAATGGATTGGTTATCAGGCAACAAGGCTGAGATAGTTTGTCACGAGAAGGTCGTTCGTATCCCCACCGAAGATGGCGAAACAATTGTGGTTCACGGGGAGGAGCGTGATACGCCGTTAAGAATTATCAGCTGCCTGAAAGCGCGAAAGTGTTTACAGAAGGGATGTGTTGCCTTCCTGGCACACATTGTGGATAAGAAGGCTGCTGAGCCGAGAATCGAAGACATCCCTGTCGTGAGGGAATATCCAGAAGTCTTCCCAGAGGACTTACCTGGACTGCCACCTCAGAGGCAAGTAGAGTTTCACATCGATTTAGTTCCAGGCGCCACACCTGTGGCTAAGGCACCGTATAGACTTGCTCCATCTGAGATGCAAGAATTGTCGACACAACTTCAAGAGTTGTTAGACAAGGGATTTATCCGACCAAGCTTCTCGCCTTGGGGAGCTCCGGTCCTGTTTGTCAAGAAGAAGGACGGTAGTTTTCGTATGTGCATTGACTACCGGGAGTTGAACAAGCTGACAATCAAGAATAGATACCCTCTGCCAAGGATTGATGATCTGTTTGACCAACTGCAAGGCTCAAGCTTTTATTCAAAGATCGATCTTCGATCTGGATACCATCAGTTATGGATACAAGAGGAAAGTATCCCGAAGACAGCTTTCAGAACTCGTTATGGACACTACGAGTTCCTTGTTATGCCGTTTGGTTTGACAAACGCACCTGCAGTGTTTATGGACTTGATGAATAGAGTTTGTAAGCCATACTTGGACAAGTTCGTGATTGTGTTTATCGACGACATCTTGATTTATTCAAGGACAAAGGCTGAGCACGAACAGCATCTAAGAGCTATTTTGGAGTTGCTGAAGAAGGAACAGTTGTATGCCAAATTCTCTAAGTGCGAGTTTTGGCTACGTGAAGTCCAATTTCTTGGACATGTGGTGAATGGAGATGGAATCCATGTGGATCCAACCAAGATCGAAGCGATCAAGAATTGGGAAACGCCAAAGACGCCAACCGAGATTCGACAATTCTTGGGTTTGGCTGGCTACTATCGAAGGTTCATTGAGGATTTTTCAAAGATCGCTCAACCTTTGACGCTCCTCACGCAGAAAGATAAGAAGTTTGATTGGGGAATCAAACAGGAAGAAGCGTTCCAGATATTGAAGGATAAGCTCTGCAATGCGCCAATCTTAGCACTACCGGAAGGTACAGATGATTTTGTGGTATACTGTGACGCCTCACGTCAAGGATTGGGTTGGGTGTTGATGCAACGCCAAAAGGTTATTGCTTACGCATCGCGTCAGTTGAAGGTACATGAAAGGAACTATACCACACATGATTTGGAACTTGGCGCAGTAGTATTTGCATTAAAGATCTGGAGACACTACCTCTATGGTACAAGGTGTACAATTTTTACAGATCACAAGAGCCTACAACACATATTCAACCAGAAGGAGCTGAATATGAGGCAAAGACGATGGGTTGAGTTGCTGAACGATTACGACTGCGAGATAAAGTATCATCCAGGGAAGGCGAATGTGGTCGCCGATGCCCTAAGTCGAAAGGAGAGGATCAAGCCCATAAGGGTTAGGGCTTTAGAAATGATTATCCGAACCGATCTTTCCTTGTGCATTCGTGCCGCGCAGAAAGAAGCTCTCAAGGAAGGAAACCTTGAAGAAGAATATCTCCGTGGGATGGAGAAGCTACTGGTACCAAACGAGGAAGGAACGTTATGTTTTGAGAAAAGGATTTGGGTTCCTCTGTTTGGTGGTTTAAGGAAAGTTATTTTTGATGAAGCTCACAAATCGCGGTACTCTATCCATCCAGGAGCGGATAAGATGTACCAGGATCTCAAGGATTATTATTGGTGGCCTAGGATGAAAGGCGATGTTGCTGTTTATGTGAGCAAATGTTTAACGTGTGCTAAGGTGAAAGCCGAATACCAGAAGCCTTCAGGACTTCTGCAACAACCTGAGATTCCCAAGTGGAAATGGGAACAAATCTCAATGGATTTTGTTACAAAGTTGCCAAGAACGCCGAGAGGCCATGACACTATTTGGGTGATAGTGGATCGATTAACAAAGTCAGCACACTTCTTACCTATCAGAGAGAAGGATAATACGAGCAAGTTGGCTGAAATTTACATGAGAGAAATCGTCGCACGTCATGGAGTGCCTCTCTCGATCATCTCTGATAGAGACGGAAGGTTTGTGTCAAGGATATGGCAATCCTTCCAAGAAGCTTTTGGATCGCAATTAAATCTGAGCACTGCGTTTCACCCGCAAACTGACGGTCAAAGCGAGCGAACGATACAGACTTTGGAAGACATGCTGAGAGCATGTGTTATGGATTTGGGCGGTGTAACACCTCGAAAATTCACGTCCTATAATGTGTTGACACGTGTCATATGTTTGAACGTGTGAAATAATGTTCTAGAAGGACTAAAGTTGACAATCATGGAAAGTATGTAAATATACGAGTTCTAAATGTCAACAGTGAATAAATGTATTGCACATTAGCCCTACATGATGCTCATACCTTCAAACGAATAAATCATAGATCATACGAAGCTAAAAGTGAGAGGTTACAAACTTCAGGGGTTAAATGTGTCAACATGTTTAAGTTATACCTTTGAGTGACCTTTTAGCAAACCCAAAGCTTTGTAACGGTTAATTATGCTCACTAGAATGCACGATTAAAATTTCATAAAGTTTCGTTATCGTATGAGAAAGTTATGATCAAATTCGTGTACGAGGGGTTAAAGCGTCAACGGTGAAAGTTATGACTTTTCGGGTTAACCGGAAGTGTCCAGGGACTTGGCAAAGTAAGTATAAGTCATAAAGCCCTTGTATATAAATAATAAGGGGTCAAAATGCAAGAATTAAGCTTAGTTGACCTTTCGGAGTACCAAGAGCCAGGGATGCAAACTGAAAAATGGAAGAATTGCCCCTGAGGAGGGCTAGCGCACTGCTACATCAGAAGCGTAGCGGTGCGCTACCAGTCTGCAGCGACAGCAACTTGGCTGTTGGCTGTTTTAAGAGTTGCAACTGATCTTTAATCGATTTTCCTCATCCTTCTTGGCCCCTAAACACCCCCTAAACATCTAGGGACACTTGTTAAGATGTTGTGGTCACTCATAGACTTGGGTGTCAAGAATTTGTGGTGATCTAAACACTATATAAAGGCATGAAGTTGCAAACAAATCTTCACACCTTCATCTGCAATTGAGGAGCCTTTCTGGAGCTTCA
>JARYGA010053032.1:0-26756 GCA_030545235.1 Helianthus tuberosus
GTGTCCGTTTGAGTTTCGTCGTAATTTAACGAATAACGTGACCATACGACCAAACGAGCCGACATCTGAGAGTTTTCCGAGCATATTTTGAGTCCAATATACTTTAACCACCCTGTAGGGCCTTGAAAATGGCTTAAGGGGTGTTAAAGTGCCAAAAATGGGCTCAAACTCATGTAGGGACCAAAGCTGTCAAAACTGAAAGTTGTGCTGATCTGCTGAGTTCATACTGGCCGCGTAAGCCTGGTCCCTCAGCTTACATGGGCCGCCTAAAACTTTCCAGCACCAGAAAATCAGTTTTTATCATTCTGTTGCAACTTCAGGTGCTGTTATTGTGACAACCTGAACTTTCGAGGTTAGTAACGTTTCACCTTACGATCTTAACTCCTCACTACTCAATTATAACATCGTTAGACTTAAACGTTTATTGAAAATTGTTGGGCCGCGTATAACACACCATACCGTATCGGCCCAAACGGATCAACAAAGCCCAACAGATTTCTTTGTGTGTATGGATTGTTTTGACCCAAGCTAGGTAGCCAAGGTAACTTGCTGATTGGCCCATTTGTGTTGTGTGTGTATTACTTAACTTGGCCCACTTGTGTGCTAATTAACAAATAGGTGATCAGCCCACTGGTGGTGTTTAGTTCTATAACTAAATATACGTATCATGCACATGTCTCACAAATTGCAACATAATAAAACCCTATTCCCCATTTGTGTGTGCGACAGCATAGCAGACCCCCCCTCCTCGTGGAACACCTCTCCAGCCGATCTATTCTGGGTTAGTGAATTCTTGTGCAAGCTATTTGATGTTTATACTTTGTGGATGTTAATATCGATCAGGTTATACATGTCATATGCGAATTGTAAATTGAACCTGGTTATATGGATCTTTATGTGATAATCTTATATAGGGGAGATCTGATGTAGTGAATTATGTATGAATATGGACGCATGAACCTTAATCGGATATGCATGTATTGTGTGAATAATAATGATATCAGACTTGATGATTGTTCGACTGGTTTGTTTGCAACCGAGGTATGGTTATTGTGCATAACAATTGATAAATGACCGAAACCTATTAATATATGTGAAGTTGTGATACTTGATTAATTAGGGTTGTAAGTTATTACTTCTTGATATTATTGTGAATCGTTTCTTTACATGATGAGTTGTAATTCAATCAGTTTAACGTATGAACATGGATTGGGTAATGATAAGTAGTTAGGGGAGGGGGTATATACTAAATGGGTTGATGAAACTGTGTGGTTCGTGGTAAAATCATGCGGTCCGATGTGAATGATGATATTATGTTAGCTAATCAAAGTGAGTTAGGGTATTCTGTTATGCAACCTGAATTGCTAGATACATGGAAACGAGGCTACTGTTAATACTTTGAATGATAATTAAATTAAGTGGGCCGGGTTACACAAGTAGGGTGAAACATTTAGGCTCTTATGAAGATACCAGGATGTAATCATAGCTAAGCAAGGGTAACTGTTGGATTAGTAAATTGGGCTAATAAAAGAATGTGAACTGCTTGGGCCGGTTACTTGGGATGGGTGATAAATTCAGTGGGTTTCATTTGATAAGCTGGGCCAATCATGTTTCCAGATCATATGCGTATAGTGGGGTTATGTTACATACGTTTGAGATACTATTGTTAGTGGAATGAGATTTTTGTTTATTATTGAAAGTAATATAGTTATTATGTGGAGATTCATACGAGTAGGCCACACACATACGTACCCAGCGAAGGGGTTGTTGAGTGGGCCGCACATCAGGCCCAGTGGGCCGTACTTTAGGTGGGTTAATGTGTTAAGCGGTCATAAAGTGTTCATTGGTTACACTTGTGAAACCATGTAACTTGTGACTCGAATGGTCATCATGAAATTTGTAGTCTAGCTTGTGAACTTGATTGTTAGATTGCATGATATCGGAAAATACAAACTTGTGACATGAGAATGTTTGGGATTTGTACACTTGTTATGATAAGCAGTAGGGATATGTGCCGCACTTGCTTGTTACTTGTATATACGTGACAATCTACGCGATGTAATGTGAGTATAAACTGAACGTTGTTGTTGAACAATGATAGGACGTGTTTGACCGACTATTAAGCATTTAATTAACCCTACAGAGCAAACCTAAGGTGAGTTCACTGCTCTTTTCCAAGCATGCATCCCAGGAAGGGGTATCGGGTAACGTTCCAGGGAGGAATGCCAGGTTAATGGGATGTTTGTTATTACTCAGTTTCTATCATATAAGACCCCTTACATCTACCGATTGTTGCCGGGAAGGCAATGAGGTATTTAGTTGATAGCGCTATTAGGTTTGGCACCCTCACACCGGGCCAGAATGGACGGGCGTGAACTAATTACCTTGACCACTTGACTAATGCTTTGATAGAGGCATTGGGGTTTGGGCAAACACATCTAGTAGCCACTTGCGGTAATCGAGTTAATAACAACATCAAAACAAATCGTTGAACTGCTTTATACACATATCTGGTAGCTAAACACGTTAACAAAACTTTCAACTCACCAGCGTCGTCTGACACACTTGTCTGCATGCTTCCAGGTCTATTAGGTCATAGCATTAGAACTTGCTGTCTGGGATGCTGGAGTGGTCATGGGTTGAGATTCATGGATTCGCAAGACAAGTCTAATGGTTTTCGAACAAACGGTTTATGGAATATTTAACTAATGATTTATGCTTCCGCTGTAAACGATGAATTACATTTAACACTTTGTAATACTTTATGTTAATGAATGAAAGTTTTTTTTATTTAAATTATTGTCATGAGTTCAATGTGATTGGTGGCTAGATCCTGGTACGTCACACGTCCCGCGGTGTTTCCGCAAGTGTTATTTTTGGGGTGTGACAGTTTGGTATCAGAGCCACTGGTTATAGTGAACTTGGTTTTAAAAACGTATTTATAAAACCAGACTATAACCGAACAAGTTCTGAATACGACCATGACACTCAGCTCCAGATTGCAAGGTTCATCTCTTTCACCTGTAGCATACATTACATGACTAGTACGCATTTGTTTATGATGTATCATACGAACACACACTCATCACTATTGCATGGTTACATGAATTGCCTGGTTACCTTATGATGCGTTGGTAGTCTGTCGTAGTTCTTGGATTTCTGTAACCTTATCATCTTGATAACCTCTGTTTGGCATTCAAGTTTGAGGGACCATTTGACATGAGTTAGGAGGAACTGAGATGAGCAGGCAAATCGCAATATTATTGTGGGTGCACACATAATAATAATGTGGGGTGCATGCGAGTCCCAGTGAGGCTTAACAAGTGAAAAAGGGGTTTTGTTCCATTATTTGATCAATGTGAAACGTAACAAGTCTATAGGGGTCATAGCAGCGAATGTCTCTTACATGAATGTGATCTTTTCACTCCTCTCTGAATCCTTTCGAATCTCGATGCTATTGAGGATTACCTGAACACCCATCTGAACGCCTAAGTGAACTGTGTAGAATGTTAGGTGCTTGTACGAACGCCCTCGAGTTGGATGTCGCAGCGTCAAATGATTGGTCTATACCTTTCTCGCTCCTCTTCGTTTCCTGGAACTCAATGTATTAACGCCTTAGACCGCGAAGTGCGATCACTTCTGCAACACTCTAGCAGCGTACCGTGTATTACCCATCGACGTGCAAGATTGATGGGTAAGAGGATGATCGTAGTATCTCACCGACTTTAGTATTAGAACGGTCTTAGTCTCGGCAACGAACACCAGCAAATTGGCTTCAATCCGATCCTTAACCCTAGTAAGCAAC
The DNA here is from genome assembly GCA_030545235.1 of Helianthus tuberosus. Taxonomy (NCBI): domain Eukaryota; kingdom Viridiplantae; phylum Streptophyta; class Magnoliopsida; order Asterales; family Asteraceae; genus Helianthus; species Helianthus tuberosus. Next base: position 3,806 of record JARYGA010053032.1, read on the forward strand.
TTATGGGAGTCAACACTTACGAATCAATCGGGACGTAATCGATGACAATTGACTATAGGGTGGAGGGTGTAACTGCCCGCACCAGGAGTAGTGCTTTAGGACGTGACCCGAAAGGTGAAAGGATGGACCCTAATGGTGTAAGGCCGCAGGACTCCGTTTCGAGCAACGACATTAGAAGCAACAGTCATGATGACAATAAGGTACTCGCAAATCATGACTTTCGGTATGGAAATGATGGTGGCTTCAGCAAGGGATGGCCGATGTAAGTCAAGACGCCAACAACCCAGGTAACAATGAAAGTTTTGGGAATACTAGTAGCAGTAGCAACAACACTGGAAGTGGTACTCGTGGAAGGGCATTTAGGACTGGCCTAAGCGACGCCAGGCGTACTAGCAACATGGTAGCTTGTATGAGTAGCCAATTGCTTCGTCCTTGTTCTGCTTAACCCTAATGCTTCTTGAAACCGACTCGGTTGTGGAATTGGCTGAGGGCAAGTCAAATGAAATCCAATGTGTTCGTTGGGATGCAAACTTGACCTTGTGGGGCAAGTGTTCGACATCGACCTTTCTTCTACCATCCCTGATGGTTACAATGCAGCAGTTAGTGTGGAGTGGTTATCCAGAAATCGCGCAGATACGCCAGTGAGGAGAAAATTTTGTGTGGGGAATCGTTATTTGTTCTAAAGCGTCAGAGTGGTGCAAAGGTTAGCGCCATTTCAGCTATGAAGGCCAGAAGTGTCTACGGAGGGATTACTCCGCTATACTAGCAACTGTTACTGATGCTAGGGCTAAGGAAACAGAGGATCGAGGATCCACCAATCATTCGTGATTCCATTCGGTATGCTACCCAAGGAACTTTCGGGTTTACTTCCACAACTATTAGGCGAAATCTCAGTCTGATCTCGCGCCAGAGGCACCCTGACTACACGCACTCTTGCCGTCTTGCACCAGGAGGGTTGCAAGAGGTGTCTTATCAACTACAGGAACTGTTGGACAAGAGTTTTATCAGACCTAGCTTTTCTCTTTGGGGAGCCCCGGTTATATCCGTGAAGATAAGCCTTTTCGTATGTGTACTGATTTTTAAGAACTAAATAAGGTGACAGTTGAGAACCGTTTGCCACGACTATATATTGACAACCTGACGACCAGTTGCGGGGGTCGAGCTTTCATTCGAGGTTTAAATAACAAACGAGCTATTGTCAGAAGGTAGTCTAAGGGGAGAATGTGCCTGCAACGGCATACCAAGCGCAGTACGGCCATTTCGACATTGTATTCCAAGACTTTCGAGCCAATCATCACACCAGCAGCTGTATGGATCACATGAATCGACCATGCTTATTGACGACATGTTGAATCCTTTCCAGGAGAAAGGAACACCATGGGCAGCTTTGTATCTTATTTGAGAGCTCCTGAAGGAGAAGCCACACCGCGCGAAGTCTTGATAAATGTAACTTCTGGATGCGAGGGATACCTTTTTGGTCATATAATCAACGAAGTGGGAATACACGTGGATCTCGCTAAGACCCGTTTTAGTTAGAAACTGATCGACACCAGAGATCCCTTCGAGGATGCAGCAATTTCTTGGTCTCACTAGATGCTATCGCAGATTCATCACAAGATTCTCGAAGATCGAGCAGCTTAAATCTCTTTAGCACAGCAGGGTGTTGTGTTCGTGGAAGACAAAAAAGGAGGACGTTCTTTCAGCTTTTGAACCTCAACTCTGCAATGCTCTAAGCATCGTCTTTACCCAAGGGTACGGGTGATCTAGTGGTATACCATGATGATTCGAATCAGAGTCCCAGTTACACGCTGATACAACACGAGAAAGTGATGGCTTACGTAATGGAATTACAAGAAGAGTTGCACGTATCACAACCTGCGATGGAAACCATGGTCTTTGGGTTTTAGTTGGAGGCATTACTTGGACGGTACTGAATACACTACTTAGACCGATCACAAGAGCCTCCCATGTACTCTGGCTTCGAAAGAGCTAAATCAGGTAACGGCATCGCTGGATGGAATTTCTGGATGATTATGACTATGAAACTCGAATGTGCACGATCTTTGCGACTCACTATCGACTCTAACCTACCTGATCAGACTCGCTTGTTCAAACTACAGAACAGAAAGAAGAGAGCCTTCAAGTCGGACACATGCGGGGCATGGAGAAGCAACCTTTGGCAGGTCGGACAATATGCGCTACCTCATGGAACGAATGTGGATCTTGTTATACGACAACTGTAGGGAACTCGTGTCGAGCAAAGCACACCGACCTCGATATTTTCATCGTCTGAGTTTTGATAAGAGATATTAGGATCTATGAATCTTACACTAGTGATCGGGCATGAAGGCCCACCTAGCTATGTATGTGAATGATGTTGGACTTGTGGAAAAGTCAAGGGGAAGAATCAGCAACCAGAAGCACACATACGGAAATGAGAACAGACCGCCAGGGATTCTGTCACTAGCCTACTTACATCTCGAGACGGAAACAATATCACCTGGGTGACCGTTGATGGTCTCACGTTACCAGCACACTTTCTTTCAATCAGGGAAACTGACGAGTCTTCACAGCTGTGAATGTTCCTCTGAGAGAGGCGGCTTTTAGGCACGAGGTGCCAGCTTCTGTTACCTTTTGATTTTGAGCTATACCTGATTTATGACCAGCAAAACACAACACCCTCGACTCACATCTGGACATGAGCATTGCTTATCACCGTGGGGCAAGCGGTGTGAGTAAACGAACCATCCTGACACTCGAGGACATGCTGCGAGCATGTGTGTGATTGACTTTAGTAAGAGTTAGAAGGACGTTTACCTTTGGTTGAGTTCTACTGCAACAGTCATCGTTTTAGTATTTAGACAGCTTTGTTTGAGGCAGTGCATGGACAGTAACGCTAACCTCCTTGTTAGATTATGATCCTCGAAGCTCTTGGAAAGATTGTTTAGATCGGAAATCGTTTGGCGGCAACGCATGACCGTCAGGAAAGCTGATAAGTTTAGGAAGCACTGGGAGTTTGCTGTAGGCGAACGCATCATAATCGAAAGTCTCACCCTGGGAGGGTGCAGTACACCATGGACAACGTGGCAAGCTTAGTTTACGATACGTTGGGACATTTGGATTTCTGGGTACAAAGCGGTGACATGGCTCACAAACTCGAGTTACCTGATGAATCTGGTGACGATCACGATGTCATTTATGCCTCGAATCTAAAGGAGTGTTTGTCCGATGAAAACCTTTGCGATACCCTTGTTAGAGTCTGAGGTTAATGACCAGTTGCAGTGGTTGAAGAATCTATCGAGATCATGGACCGGGAGGTAAAGGTGCGTAAACATAGTCGTATCCCGATTGTTAGAGTTCGATGGAACTCAAGACGTGGACCGCAGTTCACGTGGGAGTGAGAGGATCAGATGAAGCTTAAATATCCTCAACTTTTCCCTGAAGATAAGTCTGAATCTGGTAAAGCTGGTGAATTTCGGGACGAAATTCCGTTTCAAGTTGGGGATGATGTGACACCTGAGGAAAATCTGCAACAATCTTGATTTATCACTTCACTCCCTGTGCTTGTGCTTACTTGTCAAATTTTAGGACGAAATTTCTTTCAAGTTGGGGATGATGTGACAACCAGAACTTTCGAGGTTAGTAACGTTTCACCTTACGATCTTAACTCCTCACTACTCAATTATAACATCGTTAGACTTAAACATTTATTGAAAATTGTTGGGCCACGTATAACACACCATACCGTATCGGACCAAACGGATCAACAGAGCCCAACAGATTTCTTTGTGTGTATTGATTGTTTCGACCTAAGCTAGGTAGCCAAGGTAACTTGTTGATCGGCCCATTTGTGTTGTGTGTGTATTACTTAAATTGGCCCACTTGTGTGTTAATTAACAAATAGGTGATCGGCCCACTGGTGGTGTTTAGTTCTATAACTAAACATACGTATCATGCACATGTCTCACAAATTACAACATAATAAAACCCTATTCCCCATTTGTGTGTGCGACGGCAGAGCAGACCCCCCCTCCTCGTGGAACACCTCTCCAGCCGATCTATTCTGGGTTAGTGAATTCTTGTGCAAGCTATTTGATGTTTATACTTTGTGGATGTTAATATCGATCAGGTTATACATGTCATATGCGAATTGTAAATTGAACCAGGTTATATGGATGTTTATGTGATAATCTTATATAGGTGCGATCTGATGTCGTGAATTATGTATGAATATGGACGCATGAACCTTAATCGGATATGCATGTATTGTGTGAATAATAATGATATCAGACTTGATGATTGTTCGACTGGTTTGTTTACAACCGAGGCATGGTTATTGTGCATAACAATTGATAAATGACCGAAACCTATTAATATATGTGAAGTTGTGATACTTGATTAATTAGGGTTGTAAGTTATTGCTTCTTGATATTATTATGAATCGTTTCTTTACATGATGAGTTGTAATTCAATCCGTTTAACGTATGAACATGGATTGGGTAATGATAAGTAGTTAGGGGAGGGGGTATATACTAAATGGATTAATGAAACTGTGTGGTTCGTGGTAAGTCATGTGGTCCGATGCGAATGATGATATTATGTTAGCTAATCAATGTGAGTTAGGCAATTTTCTGTTATGCAACCCGAATTGCTTGATACATGGAAACGAGGCTACTGTTAATACTTTGAATGATAATTAGATTAAGTGGGCCGGGTTACACAAGTAGGGTGATACATTTAGGTTCTTATGAAGATACCAGGATGTAATCATAACTAAGCAAGGGTAACTGTAGGATTAGTAAATTGGGCTAATAAAAGAATCTGAACTGCTTGGGCCGGTTACTTGGGATGGTTGATAAATTCAGTGGGTTTCATTTGATAAGCTGGGCCGATCATGTTGCCAGATCATATGCGTATAGTGGGGTTATGTTATATACGTGTGAGATACTATTGTTAGTGGAATGAGATTTTTGTTTATTATTGAAAGTAATATAGTTATTATGTGGAGATTCATACGAGTAGGCCACACACATACGTACCCAGCGAAGGGGTTGTTGAGTGGGCCGCACATCAGGCCCAGTGGGCCGTACGTTAGGTGGGTTGATGTGTTAAACGGTCATAAAGTGTTCATCGGTTACACTTGTGAAACCATGTAACTTGTGACTCGAATGGTCATCATGAAATTTGTAGTCTAGCTTGTGAACTTGATTGTTAGATTGCATGATATCGGAAAATACAAACTTGTGACATGAGAATGTTTGGGATTTGTACACTTGTTATGATAAGCAGTAGGGATATGTGCCGCACTTGCTTGTTACTTGTATATACGTGACAATCTATGCGATGTAATGTGAGTATAAACTGAACGTCGTTGTTAAACAATGATAGGACGTGTTTGACCGACTATTAAGCATTTAATTAACCCTACCGAGCAAACCTAAGGTGAGTTTACTGCTCTTTTCCAAGCATGCATCCCGGGAAGGGATATCGGGTAACGTTCCAGGGAGGAATGCCAGGTTAATGGGATGTTTGTTATTACTCAGTTTCTATCATATAAGACCCCTTACATCTACCGATTGTTGCCGGGAAGGCAACGAGGTATTTAGTTGATAGCGCTATTAGGTTTGGCACCCTCACACCGGGCCAGAATGGACGGGCGTGAACTAATTACCTTGACCACTTGACCAATGCTTTGATAGAGGCATTGGGGTTTGGGCAAACTCATCTAGTAGCCACTTGCGGTAATCGAGTTAATAACAACATCAAAACAAATCGTTGAACTGCTTTATACACATATCTGGTAACTAAACACGTTAACAAAACTTTGACTCACCAGCGTCGTCTGACACACTTATCTGCATGCTTGCAGGTCTATTAGGTCATAGCATTAGAACTTGCTGTCTGGGATGCTGGAGTGGTCATGGGTTGAGATACATGGATTCGCAAGACAAGTCTAATGGTTTTCGAACAAACGGTTTATGGAATATTTAACTAATGATTTATGATTCTGCTGTAATACTTTATGTTAATGAATGAACGTCTTTTTTATTTAAATTATTGTCATAAGTTCAATGTGATTGGTGGCTAGATCCTGGTACGTCACACGTCCCGCGGTGTTTCCGCAAGTGTTATTTTTGGGGTGTGACAGTTATGGTAATTTCTTTGGGTGGTAGCCAAGTTAACACCTCTCCAAGGCTTTGAACCTGCTTATAACACTTGTATGGCCAAGATTTTTGCTTGGAGACCACACAAACAAATGTCATGATCTTGTAAGTTTGCAACAAGTATAAATAGGCATGCCCTCATTCCATTTTCCTCACATTTGATCTGAGATTTCTCTAAGTTGATGTGATTATTCACATCATACCTGAGAATACTTGGAATCAAATCTCTTTGGACCCTTTGTAAGTCCTCTTTCGTTCTTTTATGCGTTTTTAGCACGAAAGTCAAACCTATGTTTGACTTTCTACGTTGACCAGTCTATGGTCAACACGAAGTTCGTTTGAACTTCGCAAAGTGATCGTAATCATGATGGTTAGAGTCCTTAGTGACTATACCCACTGATTACCACGTTGACTAGGCGTAGTGACGAGTCGTAGTTTCGGTCAAAATGCGCATTTAAGCGTATTTTAAAACCAAACTACTCTAGGGTATCAAAACACTTTGTTTTGATATCAAAACCTGTTTTCTAACTTAGTTACGCATGTTTTAACATGCTTAGCTCGTCACTTTTAGTTTAGTGCTTGTTTAGAGTCATAAGTCAAGCGGTCTAGACCACCGCTTAGACTTTCGAACTCGACCCGTTTGGTCGATCATTAGGATCCGACCAAGCATGTATAGTGACCATAGTTGCATAGGGAATAACCTTCCGAGGTTATACCTTATGGTCACATATCTTAAGTAGTTGTATGATAGGTAGTTTATATGCCTTAGGTAAATGACCAAAATGCCCTTTTCATGCATAATTGGATTTTAAGCATATGTAACCTAAACATTTGTCACATAACTGATTATGCAACATAATTAAAAATGTTAGGGCATATAACATTTGTTATAGGACTAGTTAGACGTCTCGAACGCGCTTTTGCACGAACAACGCGTTAAAGTAGCGTAAGCTACCTTAATGGGTCGTAACGGGTCGAAAGCACTTAGGTTAGGTTCCGATTTAGAATGTAGGCTTTGTTAAACCAAATCACATGAGTTCCAACACTCATTTGGTTTACAAAACCTCATTCTGTCCGATCTTCCGATTTAGGTGTCGATTATTTACTAGTGATCCGATTACTAGGTACTACTTGAATTTCCTTGGTTTGCCTGAGCTTCGCTAAGTTCTTTAGATCAAGGATACCCTTCTATTCAATGTGAGTACATAGTTCCTCTATTTTACTGTAGGATCGTTTTGCGACCTAATGAGTCGTTCAGAGTCGACACAAAGCTGTTTGAAAGGCGGAAACAATCAAACAACCTAGAATCAGTGATAGAAAGGTGTAGAAACAGAGTATGATACTTAAAATAAGCTTCTAATTGATATTTGACTTGATTACACAGTGAAAATTGGGCAGCACTTTGTTACACCTTCACTAGTTTCGTACCAAATAAGAAGCACCACTGCCATATATATAGGCAGTTAATTTCGCATGAAATAACCACTTGTAATTTCATGCGAAATTATACTACATAATTTCGTGCGAAATAGCAACATGCTATTTCGTGCGAAATTACTTCAAAACATCATAAAATTACATTTTGACCCCTGTACAAGCTACTGACATGACCTAGACTTTAGACGTAGGCTATAGACATTATGCACCAACAAACTCCCCCTTGGATATTGCCGAAGTCTTTACCTGCTTCTTTTCTTTTTCTCTTCCTTCAGAAACCACTCATTTCTTGTTTCTTTGAAGCTTTCAAGTGTTTTCAACTCATCTGCATAAGTTGCTTCTTTCATTTCTTTCTCATTTCTCTACTTCTGATGATCATCTGGATCTGGATCTTGATAATTTTTATCTTTGATGAAACCAAAGAATTCAGCTTTCGTTGTTGGCTCTGGATGGTTTGGGTGATATCTGGCCAATTGTTTCAAAGACTCATTATCCATATGGAACAATTGTTGGTGCATTACGTCTGTCGACTTCATCTTGTATCGAGTCTTATATTAGAATTGTTAGATCAGGGCACGTACTTCGAGAAAACTGTTAAATATGGGTTAGAGGTAATTTCGTACGAAATTACAAGTTGTAATTCCGCACGAAATCATCAAGTCATTTCAAACGAAATCACTGATTTCACTTGAAAATGATTTCGTGTTGACTGGTTCAAGCGAAATCCCCTCCACTATAAATACCCTACTGCTGATTTCATTTGTAACAATCATGATTCCGGTACCGAAGTGCTGCCGACGTGTCTACTGATCTGTAATTGTGTAATATCAATAATACAAGACAATTAGAAATGAAACTAGCTGTTTTTTTAAGTCAATTCATTAGTTTCCGCCTCTTGAATTGATTAGAACTCTTCTGATAGACTCGTTTGGGTCACAAAATGATCCTACAAGTGGTATCAGAGCTTAGGAGGAAGAGTTCTTGCCAAAACAGCTATAATTTCTGATTTCTACACCTTCTTTTACAAAATTCACAAATTTTTACGGTCAAAATGACTTGAATTTCACATATTAAGTGTGAAACAGTGTTTTAATGAATCCTTGAAAAATTTGGACTTTAATTCGATCTAAAATTGGTAAACTTTGTAATTTCGCTTGAAAAATAGATCGAACATGATGACGTCAGCACTATTTCGTACGGAATTACTTGCTTGATTTCACACGAAATAACCTAATTTCGCTCGAAATAGTTAATTTCGCTTCAGGGTGTAATTTCGTTTGAAGAGTTCCACACGAAATTAGATAATTTCGCACCAAATTGGTATTCCGTTTGAAAATTTCACACGAAATTACATATTCCATTTGAAAGTGTGGTATTTCACACGAAATCAGTTATTTCGCACCAGAGTGATATTTCGCTTGAAAGTTGATTTCGTTCAAAAGTGTTATTTCGATTCAAAGGGGTATTCCGCTTCAAAAGTGATTCCGTTTGAGAGTTGATTCCGTTTAAATCTGTATTTCGTGTGAAACTTGAATTTTTTTTAAACAATTTTCCGAAACATGGAAGATGAATTCTACAATGCGTTTGCTACACCAGTTGCACCAGTTACAACTGCTGAAACATTGTACAATGAGAATGAGACAATAACTTATCAGAAATCGCCAAAGCTTATGTATATTGAAGATTTTAAAGGATGGCAGAATCGATTTGAGAACTGGGTGCAAGCTTATAAATTTGATGCATGGTGTTCATTAGAGAAAGATTACGAGAAACCGAAAAATGAACGTGGGCTTGAAAAAGCATTTTGTGACTTTTCAGAGAGTGATAAATTGAAATATACAAGTGAAAAAATGATGATCAGTATTCTTCAACAAGCGATTAAAGAAGATAGTTTTGTTTTGCTCCAACATGAGGGTACTGCTAGGTCAATTTGGACGGCATTGATTCAGAAGTTTAAAGGAAGTGCAGATATGATCAAGAACAAAAAGGCTTTACTAAAGAAATCATTTGACATGTTTGTAGCCTTTGACCATGAAACAACAAAAATGACAATTGATAGATATTGTCATCTTGTTTTGGAAATGGGAAGATTGGACATAAAGAAAGACGACGATGAATGGGTTGATAAACTTGCTGATGCATTAACACAGCAGAAATGGGGAACTTATTTGTTGATCCTTAAACACATGAGGAAATCTGAAAATATGAATCTGGCACAGTTTATTCAGAGGATTGAAGAGCACGAGTTAGATATCCAGAAAACGGCAATCATGAAGAATCCAAATGCTCAACAAGATGTCAGTTTATACTACAGGGGAAACAAATTTGAAGTTACTCCAAGCCCAAAGATCCAAACTGGTTTCAGTGCTGATAGTTCTTCTGGAACAAAAAGTAGTACTGTGACTCAGAGTGGTGGACATTCGTCTTCGTATTCAAGCTTTGATCCAAATCATACAACACCAAGTCCTCAACAACAGAATTCTACAAATCTGCAGTGCAATGTTACCTTGAACATTTATAATGGTCAAAATCTGTCTCCGGAAATAGCAAAGCAACACATGGCATCACTTGTTGCTATGTTGGAATCATATGAAAGCTTCATTGCTGGCAAAATTGGAAATCCGATGCTTACTAAAGAGGATTATGACCAAATTGATGCTGAGGAACTTGAGTTGATGGATGTAAAGTGGTGTTTAGCCAGTGCTGTTCGAAGGGCAGAAAAGTTTCAACAAATCACTGGAAGAGATGACTTTAATGAATTATCTAAATCTCCGATAGGGTTTGACAAATCGAAGGTTACGTGTTTTCGTTGTCGAGAAAAAGGTCATTTTAAGCGTGAGTGCAAAAACAAAGAAGAAAATGAAAGACAAGATAAGTCTGGAAAAAACAATTATTATCAAAAATCAATTTTTCATCAGATTGCTCAGCAACCACAAACGACACATGCACGCGCTATTGAAGATAGAAAGAAAGCTTGTCTTGTTAATCAAGATGATGAAAAGGTTGCAGAGGGATTTAGCTGGGATAAATATATTCCACCTGGTTCAGGTCTTGTTGCTAGAATTCTGGAAGAAGATGAAGTCAAATCTAGTCCGAAAAGAATACCGATTTTTCCAGATTTTGGAAGTTATGTAGATACTGATGATGAAGAAGAGTACATTAATAAAGCAAGAAAAGGTATAGATCCTGATAGTTTTAATTTGTTTTTTGCAGATAAAGTTGAGATGTTGAATCAGAAGAAGATTGCCAGATTGAAAAAGGAACTGGAAGTAAGAAGAATAGCTGAAGAAGCAAATGGTGAACCAGTAATTGAGAAAGTAATAGAAAAAATTGTTGAAGTGGAGAAAGTGGTAGAGAAATTTGTTGAAATCAAAAAAATAGTTGAAGTTGAAAAACTCGTCGAAGTTGAGAAAATAGTCGAGGTAGAAAAAAATTTCGAAGTTGAGAAGATTGTCGAGGTTGAAAAGATAGTTGAGATCATTAAATCTTGTCAGAAATGTTTAGAATCTTGCAAAGATTGTGATGAGAAGGACAAGAAGATTCGTGAACTAGAAGAGGTGAAAGAGAATTTACTGTCTGATGTGAAGTATGTGAAAGAGTCATATTATGTTTTGAACAGAACAGTTGATGGTCTGAAAAAGACAAATTTAGAATTTGATGCTGCTATGACAATGATGAGCTCAACATTGATGACAAAACAAAAGGTCATCAATGAGTACATTGAAGATTGTGCAAAGCTAAAACAGGATTTGGAACTTGAAAAGATTGAGAGTGAAAGAATTAAACGTTTGTTGTTGAGTTATACAACATGTGATTATTTGATTGATCGAGTTTATCCTACTGTTGCAGGTCTTAAAGCATTTCAAGATAAAAAGACAGAAGATACGGATACTGGTAAGAAAGAAAGTGTCAAGTATAACAAGTGTCCGCCTCCGATTTGGAATAGTTATTCTCCCAGAAAGCCAAATGAGGAACGTTTAAATAAGGCTCTCAACATAAAGTTAAAGTCTAAAACCATTGATGAGTTACCAGACAATATTGATGTCACATTCACAGCGTCTGACACTGATCATGAGTCTGAGTTGTTAAAGAAAGTGGTCGATCAGGTGTTGGATATGGATGAAGAGTCAAAGTCGGAGTCTAAGTCTGAGAGTTCGAGTTCATCAGAAAAGAGTCCGAGTTCACCGGTTAAAAGAGTTTACAATAAAGAATTTATGTTATCAAAATCTAATTTGAATGATGAACCAATCAAATTGGCATATACTTTGAATGATTCAGACAAATTATATTCTGATGGGGAATTCCCAATAAGAAGTGTCAAAACTAAAATGATCAAACTGGTTTTCAAATTAACGGAAATTAATATTTCTGAAATAAAAGATTTAAATCTTCATGAAAAACCTAAAAAGTACACTTCAAGAGTTCAACAGAGATTGAACAAGAAAAAGGGTTACAGTTATGGTTCAGGTTATCGAAAGAAACCAAACCATAATGGTAATTTCAAAAAGCAAGGTCTTGGTTTCATTCCCCCGAAAAATCAAAAAAATGAGAAAACTTATAAAACAAAAACTAAATTTGTTTCAGGTGAATGTTCAGTGGAAGAAGAGAAGAAACCATTCTGGAAACAGTCAAATCAGGAGTTTCTTGCTGAAAAGAAAAGGAATTTGATGAGGGAATCTGAGAAAAGAGTGGAACGAAGAACCTGTTTTAAATGTCACAAAGTTGGACACATTGCCTGGAATTGTCCCAATTCCAATTATACAAAACAGGAGGTTTCTTCTAACTCTGAATTGAGAAAGAAATTTGTTGATAAAACAGAACAATTTTTGAAAAAGAATAATGTGTTTAAAAATTCAACTTTTGAAACAGGTGAAAGTTCAAAACTATTTTACAAAAGAAAAGTTGATTTAAATAAACAAAGATGGGTTGTAAAATCTGAGAATAGTTCTGACAATGAATCTGATTCCATAAAATCAGAGGAGTCATGTGTTGAGGAAAAAGTTGATAATTCCGTTCCAGAGATGAACGATGAAAATTTTCCGCCATTGTCAAGGAAAATCTAAAATCAAAAGGTAGGTTTGAGATTTCAGGTCAATTCTTCTCTGGTAAAGGAGAATTTGAAGCTGAAAAGGCTTTCAATGGGAAAGTTAAACATATTTTTGGGAAGATGGTTGATGGAAAGGTTAAAAGTGCAAAAGATTTTTACAGATCAAAAGGAGATTGGGATAGAGATGAATCAAAATCACCCAAGGCTGGTCAGGCTTGGGTGACTGCATTTTCAAACTAAAATTCTGACTTGCCGGAGCTCCCAAGTTGGTAATCGTGGAGCAGGAATCGGCATCTTCCTACAAGTGGTTATTTGGTAAACCTACAAGTGGTAGTTGTTCTTAAAATTGTTATATTTCGAATTTTACAAGTGGTTTTGGTTAATAAGTGAGCCTACAAGTGGTTGAAGAAGGTTTCACTTACAAATGGTTAATCAAGGTCATTAGGTAGAACTTGATTTGATCATTCCTACAAGTGGTATTTGGAATGAAAACAATGTGATGAAACCCCGTTTTTACAAGTGATAAAATCAACAAAACTTATTTTCTGGAAAAACCATTTGATTAAAACAAACTTTAGTGTTTTGAAATCATAATGGGAAAATAGTTTGTTGTCAGGGGGAGTTCTGATTGTTTATGCCAAGTGGATGGTGTTTTGAAGCGATTTGATATCGGTTGTCATTTTATTTGTATAGTTTGTTTTCAAATTTCTTTAAATGATTTTGCATTTTAGGGGGAGTAAGAATTTTCAGAAAATCCAAAAACATTAGAAAATTTGAAAAAGTCAAAAACATGATAAAATGAATGTGAGTTTTGTTGTGAAAAAGAGGAAATGATAGTACATCAGTGGACGATCACGGCATGCTAAAGAATTGGAAAGTTAAAATGTGATAAACGGTCTCACTAATGATGTGCTAGTAGGTTTTTGCACATTTAGTAGATTGTGTCGAGATATAAACCTATATTTCAAACTTACTTATATCGTGGGGAACATTTCTTGGATATATGGGTAACCCCCGAAATCTTGTTTGAAAGGTCCCTCTTTCTGAGATACTAGGTCTTTATACTCAGTGATATCTGGGGTATTATCCCGGGACTTCTGATTTTGCGGAAGCAATGGCCTAGTCCCCGTATAATACTTTTCGCTTGCTTGAAATATAGCACACCCCTCAGCATAAAAAATGATGAAACATTGTAAAATGCTAATCATGTGCTGTTGAAGAAAAGATTCTCTAAAGGAAACACACCAAAAGTCAAAGCCGTCATCTCTCTGATTTTGCGGAAGCAATAGCCTGAGCTCTCACGGCCCTCGCATTTAACCCCTTACAGATATCATCTAGGTATACTCACCTGTAAGACTGAATATTGGGATCTGGATACAAGAGTATATTCTGAGGTGGGACACGCGAATAAGTTTAAGTACTTAAAACACTAACTCCGTATCTCGAAACAGTTGAACTTTGTGTGAAAATTTAAGTGGATCAGTATACTGACAATCTAAGTGAATCGTTTAGAACTTAAAATGTTTAAAGCTTAACGGTGTTGGTGATTTGTCTCATAAACTGATATAATCCTCTTACACAAACTCACAAAAATATTGTTTGTAAATATTTCTTTTCTGCATTTCATTAATATAAAAAATCCAAAAAGATTTTCAGTGTGTTTTAGCATAAATTTTGAAAAATTCAAAAAGATTTTAGACAACTGATGTTGAAAAGATGATTTTCAAAATTTCAAGTGCTAAACATGACGAACAGGTTTGGGAATGTAGGATTAGAAAAATGATTTTCATACAAGTGGTCATCAGAAATTAAAATTGTTATATCAATAATTGATGTTTGAATTGAATTCAAGTGGTTAACAAAGTTTAAATTTGTTAAATTTTAAAGTTGAGAAGTTTATTGTGTGATTAGAAATTTATGCAGGTCTTAGTTTATAAACCTGAGCAGAAAGTGAGCTAGATTTTTTATCCTGGAACAATTTAAGGGGGAGTCTGCTAGTAGATCGACATCCGAGGAAGAGAAGAGTTGATGAGGCTAAAAGATCTGATCAAGAGGAATCAGAAGTCACAAGACCCAGTGATTGATCCTGAATCTGATCAAGAGAATGTAAGAGCCAGCTTCAGATCCTGGTAAAAGAGAGATAAAGATTGAGGATGCTTACTCTGTCAGATACTTTGAAAGAGCCCAAAGACTGATAAAGACTGAAGATTATGAAGACTCGACACTGAAGACTCGTCAACATCCGAGGGGGAGTCTGTTGGTGCATTACGTCTGTCGACTTCGTCTTGTATCGAGTCTTGTATTAGAATTGTTAGATCAGGGCACGTAGTTCGAGAAAACTGTTAAATATGGGTTAGAGGTAATTTTGTACGAATTGTTAGATCAGGGCACGTAGTTCGAGAAAACTGTTAAATATGAGAAAATAGTCGAGGTAGAAAAAAATTTCGAAGTTGAGAAGATTGTCGAGGTTGAAAAGATAGTTGAGATCATTAAATCTTGTCAGAAATGTTTAGAATCTTGCAAAGATTGTGATGAGAAGGACAAGAAGATTCGTGAACTAGAAGAGGTGAAAGAGAATTTACTGTCTGATGTGAAGTATGTGAAAGAGTCATATGATGTTTTGAACAGAACAGTTGATGGTCTGAAAAAGACAAATTTAGAATTTGATGCTGCTATGATAATGATGAGCTCAACATTGATGACAAAACAAAAGGTCATCAATGAGTACATTGAAGATTGTGCAAAGCTAAAACAGGATTTGGAACTTGAAAAGATTGAGAGTGAAAGAATTAAACGTTTGTTGTTGAGTTATACAACATGTGATTATTTGATTGATCGAGTTTATCCTACTGTTGCAGGTCTTAAAGCATTTCAAGATAAAAAGACAGAAGATACGGATACTGGTAAGAAAGAAAGTGTCAAGTATAACAAGTGTCCGCCTCCGATTTGGAATAGTTATTCTCCCAGAAAGCCAAATGAGGAACGTTTAAATAAGGCTCTCAACATAAAGTTAAAGTCTAAAACCATTGATGAGTTACCAGACAATATTGATGTCACATTCACAGCGTCTGACACTGATCATGAGTCTGAGTTGTTAAAGAAAGTGGTCGATCAGGTGTTGGATATGGATGAAGAGTCAAAGTCGGAGTCTAAGTCTGAGAGTTCGAGTTCATCAGAAAAGAGTCCGAGTTCACCGGTTAAAAGAGTTTACAATAAAGAATTTATGTTATCAAAATCTAATTTGAATGATGAACCAATCAAATTGGCATATACTTTGAATGATTCAGACAAATTATATTCTGATGGGGAATTCCCAATAAGAAGTGTCAAAACTAAAATGATCAAACTGGTTTTCAAATTAACAGAAATTAATATTTCTGAAATAAAAGATTTAAATCTTCATGAAAAACCTAAAAAGTACTCTTCAAGAGTTCAACAGAGATTGAAAAAGAAAAAGGGTTACAGTTATGGTTCAGGTTATCGAAAGAAACCAAACCATAATGGTAATTTCAAAAAGCAAGGTCTTGGTTTCATTCCCCCGAAAAATCAAAAAAATGAGAAAACTTATAAAACAAAAACTAAATTTGTTTCAGGTGAAAGTTCAGTGGAAGAAGAGAAGAAACCATTCTGGAAACAGTCAAATCAGGAGTTTCTTGCTGAAAAGAAAAGGAATTTGATGAGGGAATCTGAGAAAAGAGTGGAACGAAGAACCTGTTTTAAATGTCACAAAGTTGGACACATTGCCTGGAATTGTCCCAATTCCAATTATACAAAACACGAGGTTTCTTCTAACTCTGAATTGAGAAAGAAATTTGTTGATAAAACAGAACAATTTTTGAAAAAGAATAATGTGTTTAAAAATTCAACTTTTGAAACAGGTGAAAGTTCAAAACTATTTTACAAAAGAAAAGTTGATTTAAATAAACAAAGATGGGTTGTAAAATCTGAGAATAGTTCTGACAATGAATCTGATTCCATAAAATCAGAGGAGTCATGTGTTGAGGAAAAAGTTGATAATTCCGTTCCAGAGATGAACGATGAAAATTTTCCGCCATTGTCAAGGAAAATCTAAAATCAAAAGGTAGGTTTGAGATTTCAGGTCAATTCTTCTCTGGTAAAGGAGAATTTGATGCTGAAAAGGCTTTCAATGGGAAAGTTAAACATATTTTTGGGAAGATGGTTGATGGAAAGGTTAAAAGTGCAAAAGATTTTTACAGATCAAAAGGAGATTGGGATAGAGATGAATCAAAATCACCCAAGGCTGGTCAGGCTTGGGTGACTGCATTTTCAAACTAAAATTCTGACTTGCCGGAGCTCCCAAGTTGGTAATCGTGGAGCAGGAATCGGCATCTTCCTACAAGTGGTTATTTGGTAAACCTACAAGTGGTAGTTGTTCTTAAAATTGTTATATTTCGAATTTTACAAGTGGTTTTGGTTAATAAGTGAGCCTACAAGTGGTTGAAGAAGGTTTCACTTACAAATGATTAATCAAGGTCATTAGGTAGAACTTGATTTGATCATTCCTACAAGTGGTATTTGGAATGAAAACAATGTGATGAAACCCCGTTTTTACAAGTGATAAAATCAACAAAACTTATTTTCTGGAAAAACCATTTAATTAAAACAAACTTTAGTGTTTTGAAATCATAATGGGAAAAGAGTTTGTTGTCAGGGGGAGTTCTGATTGTTTATGCCAAGTGGATGGCGTTTTGAAGCGATTTGATATCGGTTGTCATTTTATTTGTATAGTTTGTTTTCAAATTTCTTTAAATGATTTTGCATTTTAGGGGGAGTAAGAATTTTCAGAAAATCCAAAAACATTAGAAAATTTGAAAAAGTCAAAAACATGATAAAATGAATGTGAGTTTTGTTGTGAAAAAGAGGAAATGATAGTACATCAGTGGACGATCACGGCATGCTAAAGAATTGGAAAGTTAAAATGTGATAAACGGTCTCACTAATGATGTGCTAGTAGGTTTTTGCACATTTAGTAGATTGTGTCGAGATATAAACCTATATTTCAAACTTACTTATATCGTGGGGAACATTTCTTGGATATATGGGTAACCCCCGAAATCTTGTTTGAAAGGTCCCTCTTTCTGAGATACTAGGTCTTTATACTCAGTGATATCTGGGGTATTATCCCGGGACTTCTGATTTTGCGGAAGCAATGGCCTAGTCCCCGTATAATACTTTTCGCTTGCTTGAAATATAGCACACCCCTCAGCATAAAAAATGATGAAACATTGTAAAATGCTAATCATGTGCTGTTGAATAAAAGATTCTCTAAAGGAAACACACCAAAAGTCAAAGCCGTCATCTCTCTGATTTTGCGGAAGCAATAGCCTGAGCTCTCACGGCCCTCGCATTTAACCCCTTACAGATATCATCTAGGTATACTCACCTGTAAGACTGAATATTGGGATCTGGATACGAGAGTATATTCTGAGGTGGGACACGCGAATAAGTTTAAGTACTTAAAACACTAACTCCGTATCTCAAAACAGTTGAACTTTGTGTGAAAATTTAAGTGGATCAGTATACTGACAATCTAAGTGAATCGTTTAGAACTTAAAATGTTTAAAGCTTAACGGTGTTGGTGATTTGTCTCATAAACTGATATGATCCTCTTACACAAACTCACAAAAATATTGTTTGTAAATATTTCTTTTCTGCATTTCATTAATATAAAAAATCCAAAAAGATTTTCAGTGTGTTTTAGCATAAATTTTGAAAAATTCAAAAAGATTTTAGACAACTGATGTTGAAAAGATGATTTTCAAAATTTCAAGTGCTAAACATGACGAACAGGTTTGGGAATGTAGGATTAGAAAAATGATTTTCATACAAGTGGTCATCAGAAATTAAAATTGTTATATCAATAATTGATGTTTGAATTGAATTCAAGTGGTTAACAAAGTTTAAATTTGTTAAATTTTAAAGTTGAGAAGTTTATTGTGTGATTAGAAATTTATGCAGGTCTTAGTTTATAAACCTGAGTAGAAAGTGAGCTAGATTTTTTATCCTGGAACAATTTAAGGGGGAGTCTGCTAGTAGATCGACATCCGATGAAGAGAAGAGTTGATGAGGCTAAAAGATCTGATCAAGAGGAATCAGAAGTCACAAGACCCAGTGATTGATCCTGAATCTGATCAAGAGAATGTAAGAGCCAGCTTCAGATCCTGGTAAAAGAGAGATAAAGATTGAGGATGCTTACTCTGTCAGATACTTTGAAAGAGCCCAAAGACTGATAAAGACTGAAGATTATGAAGACTCGACACTGAAGACTCGTCAACATCCGAGGGGGAGTCTGTTGGTGCATTACGTCTGTCGACTTCGTCTTGTATCGAGTCTTGTATTAGAATTGTTAGATTCTGGGCACGTAGTTCGAGAAAACTGTTAAATATGGGTTGGAGGTAATTTTGTACGAAATTACAAGTTGTAAATCCGCACGAAATCATCAAGTCATTTCAAACGAAATCACTGATTTCGCTTGAAAGTGATTTCGTGTGGACTGGTTCAAGCGAAATCACCTCCACTATAAATACCCTAGTGCTGATTTCATTTGTAACAATCATGATTCCGGTACCGAAGTGCTGCCGACGTGTCTACTGATCTGTAATTGTGTAATATCAATAATACAAGACAATTAGAAGTGAAACTAGCTGTTTTCCAAGTCAATTCATTAGTTTCCGCCTCTTGAATTGATTAGAACTCTTCTGATAGACTCGTTTGGGTCACAAAACGATCCTACAACAATACCAACAGATCATTGTTTTCCTCTTTCTCCAAATCAGGATAAGCGTGATCTAACATCATTTGAACAAATCGTGGATACACCCAAGTCTTGCTCTTTGAAGTAATGTACATGTAATGAAACACAATCTTAGAAAAATTATACTTCTTGTTTAACACGAGAGCTGTCACCATGTTCATTTGATAATTCCTCATCAGATTGTAACCTCCTTTCCTATGACTGAGTGCATGCAATACTGAATGTATAACAAACTTGTAAGACTTTGGAAAACACGCTTTCAAGTAGTTGGCCTTGTTTAGTGGACCATTGTAACCCATCCGCAACATGCATCCTTTCACCATCTTTTCTGGGAACTTTGTCAGAGAATCTTCATCGTCCGGAAACTTTATCACCTCACGTACTAACTGCTCTGTGATAATGATCGGTTTGTTCTCATCATTCAAGCTCACAATTGAATTTATTGTTTTATGTTCTTCGTCATACGTTGCGTTTTCCCAAAAACGCTAAATATGTGTTCTGAAAACCAAATGTTGATTCGTCAAAGCTTTCTGAATCGGTAACCTTCCCATGAACTCCAGAATCCCTGTGAATTCAGCCATCTTTGGTATCTCCTTATCGTAAACACAACATATGTTGTGTAGTGGATCAAATAGAACATTCGAAGCCTGAAAAATAACAACATACAATCAAATTAACACTTAGAAAAACTTTTCAACACATTGAACATTCATACGAAATCATTTATGACAGTTTGAAGCAAAATCACAGTTTGAAACAAAATAGCCTGTTTTAAACGAAATAAGAGTGGATTTCAAACGATAGTATGACCTATTTCATACGAAATTACACTACTTAATTTCGTGCGGAATAGCAACATCCTATTTCGTGCGAAATTACTTCAAAACATCATAAAATTACATTTTGACCCCTATACAAGCTACTGACATGACCTAGACTTTAGACGTAGGCTATAGACATTATGCACCAACATTTACTGTTTTCAATTGTTTTGGGGTGATTCATATGTATTAAAACGATTTCGATATTTAAACGATGGTTTCAAAAATGATTAAGATGGTTTATATTAAACTAATAACGATTTCGATAATGTGAACAAACTTGTTGGACGTAGTTACATAATGAATGACATTCATTAGCATTGATCAAGTCGACCAGTATTAGGTTATGGTACCATAGGATCTGACAAATCCCATTATCAG
Source organism: Helianthus tuberosus (assembly GCA_030545235.1). Classification (NCBI taxonomy): domain Eukaryota; kingdom Viridiplantae; phylum Streptophyta; class Magnoliopsida; order Asterales; family Asteraceae; genus Helianthus; species Helianthus tuberosus. Next base: position 24,431 of record JARYGA010053032.1, read on the forward strand.
ACTACACCCATGGTTATGTGTGGGGGTTATGTAGGTAACGACCGAATCTGATGATTGTTAACTTACCCTTTAGTGGTTTGTTAATACGAGAAACGAGGTAGTCGAGTCACGAAGGTTTGAATGTTGTTAGCGAGACGACCATAAGTAGTTTCACAATTAAAACGAAAACGATTTTGGGACGAGTTAAACGATTTGGAACGACTTAAACGAGATAAATGATTTGAGGTTAAGAATCATACTAAAACAAATGTTTTGCGGTTAAGAATCATGGCTATGAGATTTTATAAACTATAATCAACTTGATTTGAGTTGGTTAATGATGTTGCAATACACTTTTCAAAACGAGGTTTGTATTTTTTACTCTTGTAGTCTAATGAGGTACTGCGACATATAAACGAGCCATGAATCCGATACTCTCATAAAACCTATGTGCTCGCCAGCATTTCTTTGTTGACTTTGTTTTTACATATGTTTCATGTGGTGTTGCTTGATGTGGGTTGCTAGGATGCATGGGTCACATAGGATCTGGACGTGGCCTTAGTGACTTAATAACGATAATAGACGATGTTTAATTTGTTTGTTTGGTTAAACACAATGTAATTTACTTAACGAATCAATAAAACGAAACTTTTAATTACCATGGTTGTGAAACGATGATTCTGTTACAACACTCCCCGACGTTTCCGCCACGGTATGTTGTTTTACGTGGTCGGGGTGTGACATCATGTCCAAACGAGAACCCAACGATCCCTGAAGAGATCGCCAAAACCAGGAGTCAAACCGTCCGTCCCTATCTAAGATAATTGACATTGGTACTCCATGACGGGCTATAATCTCGTTAAGGTACAATTGCGATATCTTCTCAGTATTGTCTATTTCCTTAAGTGCCAGGAAATGAGCAGACTTTGTCAATCGATCCACAATTACCTATATTGTATCATGTCCATGTGACGTACGTGGTAATTTGGTGATGAAGTCCATCGTAAGATGCTCCCATTTCCACTTAGGAATTTCTGGTTGATGCAGTAGCTCAGACGGCTTCTGATGTTCAGCCTTAACCTTCGAGCATGTCAGACATGTACTCACGTAAACCGCAATATCTTTCTTCATATTCGGCCACCAGTATAACTCCTTAATATCCTGATACATCTTGGTAGAACCTGCGTGAATAGAATATCTGGACTTGTGAGCCTCGTTCATAACCAGTTCATTATAGGTTACCGCTAAGCGGAACCCAAACCCTGTTCTTGAAGTGCATCACTTCATCAGCTTTTGGTATCAGTTCACACTCTAAACCTCTCAAACCTTCTCTTCTCAGGTTCTCAACCTTTAAAGCTTCTCATTGTGCATCACAAATTCGAACAGTCAAACTCACCTGTATGGTCAAACCCAAAGCACGCACATGTAGAGGCTTCTCCCGCTCCTTCCTACTGAGCGCATCAGCAACAACATTTGCTTTACCCGGTTGATAACGAATATCACACTCGTAATCGTTGAGTAACTCTACCAACGCCGTTGTCGCATATTGAGCTCTTCCTGATCAAAGATATGCTGGAGGCTCTTATGGTCTATATAAATCGTACACTTAGTGCCATGCAAATAATGTCTCCAGATCTTCAAGGCAAACACAACAACTCCTAACTCCAAATCATGCATCATGTAGTTCTGCTCGTGCACTTTCAATTGTCTGGATGCATAGACTATCACTTTGTCCTTCTGCAAAAGCACGCATCCGAGGCCCAAACATGATGCATCACAATACACAATGAAATCATCATTTTCCTTAGGAAGGGAAAGAATAGGCGCACTACACAACTTCTCATTCAAAAGTCGAAAAGCTTCATCCTGCTTTTCCGTTCAATCAAATTTCTTCTCCTTCTGGGTGAATAGCGTCAATGGCTGCGCTAATCTGGAGAAATGCTCTATGAATCTCCGATCCAGCAAGTCCTAAGAATTATCGCACCTCTGAAGGAGTCCTTGGCGCTTCCTAATTCCTAATCGCCTCTATCTTCGACGGATCCACGTGTATAACTTTCTCATTTATGATGTGTCAGAGAAAATGAACTTCTCGAATCCAGAATTCACACTTAGAGAACTTGGCATACAGCTTCTCTTTCCTCAGCAGCACCAGAATCAACTTCAGATGTTGCTCATGATCTTCTTTGGTTCACGAATAGATAAGTATATCATCAATGAATACTATCATGAATTTATCCAAATAGGGTTTGCACACCCTGTTCATGGGATCCATGAACACAGATGGAACATTGGTTAAGCTAAAAGGCATGACTAAAAACTCATAATGGCCATAACATGTTCAAAAAGC
>JARYGA010053033.1:0-22217 GCA_030545235.1 Helianthus tuberosus
GTAAATAGATGGTTATGGTTGTGGTGGTTGATGGTAAGGTTGATGGAATAGATCTGGTGGTTGTGGAATATGTTGTGGTGTTAGTGGTTTAGATGGGTGATGAATTATGTGTTTCTTCATCATCATCTTGGATAATGAATTTGGCTCTTCTAGACCTGGTTTGAAGTGTGGGTGTTTTTTTGTGGTAGTGGGGTTTTTGTGGGTAGTTATCTTTTGATGAGACCTTTAGGAGTCTTTTGTGTTGGTGGAAGTATAGATGTAACATTTGTTGTCACTTTTGTAGTGCCAATAGATGTTTGGGCAATGGAAGTAGTGGTTTGGGTGGTTGGTGTTGATTTTGTTGAAACAATGCTTTTGGAAACCTCTGTTGAGGAGCCTTGATTGTCTTGAATTTTTTTTTCAATGATCTCTTGTACTATCTACATCTCCTTTGCTTCTCTTGTATCTTTCCTCTTTTCTTTTTCAATAGCTTCGTGTTTGGCCTTTTTGGCTTCAAAAGTATCTGGCCTCTTTTAGGCTTTATTGACTAGAGGTGGAAGCTTTCTCATGATATTACTCTCCCCCTTTTTGGCATCATCTATGCATTTGGGCAGAAGGAGCTATACCCGTAGTTTGAAGAAGATGGTCTTTAATGGCCTTAATCTTTGCTTGAGTATCTTGTACCTAGCATCCACCATATTTCTTATCAGCTCCATTTGCATGTTGTGTGTTGCCTCTAGAGATGGTTTTTAAAGATAAAGATATATTTATGCATGCACCCACATTTCTTTTGCAATTTCTGCATTGGTTGGTGGAGTTCTAGAGTTTTTACCAAGGTCTTCAACATTTATTTGATTTCATCAAAAGAAGACTCTATCTTGGTTACTCTCTTCGCAAATTCCTGGTATTTTAATAGGATCATATGAGTTCCCACCAGATGTGGTTGTACATGGTTTTAAACCAAGTGCCCACTTTTCTTGGTACTGAGGACTTCCAGCTGTTATAGAGTGTACGATTGTACACTCAACAGTTGTTGCCTTCACGGAGGTCTTAGCAATGTAAATTGTCTAATTGTGAGATTGTTGTCTCTACAGTTGTCGTGGCTGCCCCACTTGAAAAACTTTTAAGTGTCCCTGGGACACAAGAGGTGTAGTCGCCTCTACTTGTGGGCTAGCAATGACTTATGAGCTTACCCTAGTCACTTGTTGTGTTATACTCTCATTGATATGTTGTTGAGAGGAACTAAGTATGCACAAGTCAGTTTTGTCAATTGCATGAAGCAATGAATGGAATGTGGGAGGTATTGTTCTTTTGTGGGTGGTGGAGTGAAAAGAGAAGTAGCCCTGGGAGAGGGAATTCAGAAGAAATGTTCAAATGAATCATCTCCCTCTTAATTGGGTTCTCCTATGTTTACAACACTATCCTTTTGTGAGGATGTATGATGTGACAATTGTCTCATTTGCATGTATCCGTACACTAATTAGACAATGATTAATGCTTTAATGACTGTGCTGATTTAAAAATTATGACATGAATGCTTTCTGATTATTGTCATATACATACATGTGCATCACATATTGCATAATGTCATATCATTACTGCATGCAACACTTATTGACTCAAATGATGCACGAAACAGAGATATCACATGTAACACCCCCAAAATACCACATGCGGGAACTCCGCGAGGCGTGTTACTCATCAGAGTTCGAGCCACCAATCACATTGAACCAATGATAAATATTTAAATAAAACATGTCATGAATTACCAATAGAAAATATCAAACATAGGGTTACTCCCAAAGAGTTGTGTAGCGGAAGCATATAGTAAATCGTTTAACAATTGTTTCATAGTAAATGTTCAAAACCAACGTTTCACTTATAAGTTAATCCAAGAGCCTCGATCCATGACCACTCCAGCACTCCCAGATAGCAAGTCCACGTCACGAATTCTAGCGACCTGCAAGCATGCATACAAGTGTGTCAGACGACGCTGGTGAGTTCAAGGTTTTGTTAACGTGTGTAGTTACCAGATATCTGTTAAGTCAACTCATCGTTTCGTTTTGGGATTGTTATTAACGTAGGAGAGTCTTATATACTGGAAGTGTGTCCAATATATACCATAGGAGTGTGCCCAATATAACCTGGGAGTGTGCCCAACCCCAATGCCCCTAACCAAGCATTGGTAATGATGTCCAGGTAACTAGATCACGCCCGTCCTTACGGCCCGGTGTGAGGGTGTCAAACCTAATAGCGCTATCAACTAGTTACCCCATTGCCTTACAGGCAACACGGTAGATGATTGATTCTGTGTTCAATAACCAACATCCCAAATAACAGTTTACCCAGTATTCCCTTTAGAAACGTTTACCAGATGTCCCAAACCACCGGGACGCATGCTTAGAAAAGTGCAGTGAACTCACCTTGGTTTGCTCGGTATGCTAAGCTATGTGCTCAAGGTAAATCAATCACGTCCTAAAGTACGCACGTGTACATAATCAGTTTATATTCAAGTTGTTCACGTATAGATATAATCACAGAAGTACTGAACATGTATTCCATATCATACAAGTCATGCACATCACGTAACAGCAGTTAATCAATCCAGTTAACTTCTAACAGAGTTAAGTCGAGTTACTGTGCAAAGTATTCAAGTCGGCGAAACACAGGTTGACGAAATATACTCTGTTTCGTCAATCACCCTTTGGCGAAACAAAATTCTTTTTCGTTGATAACCCTTGGCGAAACACAATTGTATTTCGTCGAGAGTTCTGTTTCGCCAAACAAGTCAGTTACGTCAAACATCAGTTACGCAGAAACCCTAATCATTGTTAGCAGCCGTCAACATCATACGAAGGTCATACAATCATCATCATGCAGAAATCATATGGTATTCATTCAATCGCAACAGGATCACACATGTTAATCCTAAACCGTCTATTCATGTGATGATCAAGCTCAAAGATTTACAATATTAACCATCCTATATCATCGAACAATACTCCAAACAAATTAACAACAAGAACCCTATGTGCTAACTATGATTACTAATCGATGACATTAGTGGCAGGCAATTTGTATTTCCCAACCAATTCAAATAATTATATCACATGGCCATCATTTACATCGGAATCATCATCATCAATAAAATAACCAACAATAGCCGAAAATCTAATAGCACCTCAGGATGGTATTGGACCGATTTCATATAATATTTGTGTAGTGGATCAATATATTACTAATATCATATCACCATCACAAGCAATATATCACCATGGCCGACAACTATGAAGTAATTATCATACATGTCATTCATAACAAACATTCTAGATCCATACTTTCACATGAAAACACATCGGCTATAAATAATTATCAGCATGAAAAGATTATACTAACCGAATAAAGAACAATCAACCCAACAGGATCTAACTTCGGATAAGAGAAGGGCAGTCGTCAGGTTTCAAAGAAAAGCGGGAGAGAAAAGGAGAGGTGATGTGATTAGGGTTTCTATTTGCCAAAAAGTGTTACGAATGGAACAGAACACAGAATAAATAATTCGTGTACCGAGTTGGGCCCTTAATGGGCTTCGGCGAAACTGGGCTCGGCGAAACAGACTTTTGTTTCATCGAGTTATTCTTGGCGAATCAACTTTTGTTTCATCGAGTTCATTCATGTGTTAACAGTTTAAGTTTTTCAACAGGTTTCAAGTTATACAACCAAACACATAATCATGCAAACACAATACGTTTCATCATATCACCATGTGCATATTACAAGTCAACAAATCAAACAACTAAACAGTCAAAGTCAACGTGCATTTAATGCGAAAGTGAAAGTCGGAAACTCGAGTTGTTACATCATCCCCAACTTGAAAGAAATTTCGTCCCGAAATTTGATAAGTAAGCACAAAGGAATGAAGAGATAAATCAAGATTGTTGCGGATTTTGCTCAGGTGCCATATCATCCCCAACTTGAAGAGGAATCTCGTCCCGAGATTCACCAGCTTTACTAGATTCTGGTTTGTCTTTAGGAAAAAGGTGAGGATATTTGAGCTTCATTTGATCTTCTCGCTCCCATGTGAACTCCGGTCGCCGCCGCGAGTTCCAACGGACTCGAACAATCGGAATACGACTATGCTTGCGTACTTTGACCTCCCTATCCATGATCTCAATAGGTTCCTCGACAAACTGCAACTTGTCGTCGATCCTCAACTCTTGATATGGTACCACTAATGGGTCGTCAGCATAACACTTCTTTAACTGTGATACATGAAATACGTCGTGAACATTGCCCAGCTCAGTAGGTAACTCCAACCTATAAGCCACCTTACCGATACGCTCAAGAACTTTAAACGGCCCAACATAACGTGGATTCAGCTTGCCACGCTTCCCAAAGCGTACGACCCCTTTCCACGGTGAGACTTTCAGCATGACGCGGTCATTCACTTCAAACACTACTTCTTTGGCACGCTCGTCAGCATAGGCCTTCTGGCGGTCACGAGCAGCTGCCATACGTTCCCTGATTTTCACAATCATATATGAAGTTTCGAGTACCATCTCAGGACCTGTGATCTGACTATCACCCACTTCAGCCCAGCAGAGAGATGAACGGCGCTTCCTCCCGTACAGTGCCTCAAATGGTGCCGCTTTGATACTGGTGTGGTAGCTGTTATTGTAGGAAAACTCTACCAACGGCAAGTGCTTCTCGCATCCTTTCCCAAAATCAATAACACATGCCCACAGCATGTCCTCTAGTGTCTGAATAGTACGCTCACTCTGACCATCTGTCTGTGGATGATAAGCCGTGCTCATATCGAGACGTGAGCCGAACATCTTATGCATAGCCTGCCATAACTCCGAAGTAAAACGAGGATCTCGATCAGAAATAATAGAAGTCTGCACCCCGTGCCTAGAAACCACCTCTTTAAGGTACACTGCTGTGAGCTGCGAATACTTATCTGTCTCCTTGATTGCTAGGAAATGTGCTGACTTTGTGAGACGGTCGACAATCACCCATATAGTATCGTTCCCAGCCTGTGTTCTAGGTAACCCCGTAACAAAATCCATAGCGATCTGTTCCCATTTCCACATGGGTATCTCTGGCTGCTGAAGTAGACCTGAAGGTTTCTGGTACTCTGCCTTGACCCTAGCACAGGTCAAACACTTACCCACGTAGGTGGCAATAATAGCTTTCATGTTTGGCCACCAATACAAAACCTTGAGATCCTGGTACATCTTATCAGACCCTGGATGAATAGAATATCGTGACTTGTGTGCTTCGTCCATCACAAGTTCTCGAAGATTACCAAATGAAGGAACCCATATCCGTTCCATGAAGTAGTAGATATCGTCAGACCGTTGCTCGAACTTCTTCTTGTGTAGACCTCGTAATCCTTCAGCTTCGATATTTTCTTCCTTTAACGCTTCAATCTGTGCTGAACGAATCCGGGCAGGTAAATTAGAGTGAATATTAAGCTGTAGGGCACGAACACGCTTCTGTTTCGGTTCCTTGCGACTAAGAGCATCAGCTACAACATTAGCTTTACCTGGATGATACTTGATAGCACACTCATAATCATTAAAAAGCTCGATCCAACGACGTTGCCGCATATTCAATTCCTTCTGGTCGAAAATATGTTGAAGACTCCTGTGATCGGTATAGATGGTACACTTGGTACCGTACAGGTAATGCCTCCAAATTTTCAACGCGAAGACTACGACTCCTAACTCCAGGTCGTGTGTCGTGTAGTTCTTCTCGTGTACCTTCAGCTGTCGAGAAGCATAAGCTATCACCTTGTCTCGCTGCATCAACACACAGCCGAGACCCTGAATAGACGCATCGCAATAAACCACAAAATCTTCAGTACCCTCTGGTAGAGATAAAATCGGCGCGCTGCACAACTTCTGCTTTAAGAGCTGAAAAACTTCTTCCTGGTTCGATCCCCAAGAATAAACAACTTTCTTTTGAGTCAGGGCGGTGAGGGGTTGAGCAATCTTAGAAAAATCCCGAATAAACCGACGATAATATCCCGCAAGACCAAGAAATTGACGCACCTCCGAAGGATTCTTTGGTGCCGCCCAATTGCGAATAGCATTGATCTTGGCAGGATCCACATGAATACCCATTTCGTTAACGATGTGCCCGAGGAAATGCACTTCCCGAATCCAGAAATCACACTTAGAAAACTTCGCATACAGTTGTTCCTTTCTCAAAAGTTCCAAGATGAGTCGTAGGTGATGCTCGTGATCTTCCTTGTTCTTCGAGTAGACCAAAATGTCATCAATGAATACGATAACGAAATCATCGAGATATGGCTTACACACGCGGTTCATGAGATCCATGAAAACCGCTGGTGCATTAGTCAATCCAAACGGCATGACCAAAAACTCATAGTGTCCGTAGCGCGTTCGAAAAGCCGTCTTGGGAACATCCTCATCCCTAACCCTTACCTGGTGATATCCCGATCTTAAGTCGATCTTTGAATAGAAGCTTGACCCTTGCAGCTGGTCAAACAAGTCGTCGATGCGTGGTAATGGATATCGGTTCTTGATGGTTACCTTGTTGAGTTCCCGATAATCGACGCACATTCGGAATGTCCCATCCTTCTTCTTTACAAACAGAACTGGGGCTCCCCAAGGCGAAGAACTGGGTCGAATGAGACCTCTATCCAATAATTCCTGCAGCTGATTAGACAATTCCTGTAACTCCCCAGGGGCCAACCGGTATGGAGCTCGAGCAATTGGGGCCGCTCCCGGCGCCAGATCAACCTGAAATTCTACCTGACGGTGAGGAGGTAACCCTGGTAGCTCCTCTGGGAACACATCAGCGAATTCTCGCACCACTGGTAGATCCTCGATCTTTCTCTCTTTAGACTGAGCGTTAGTAACTAACGCTAACATTGCAGGATACCCCTTTTGTAGATACTTCTGCGCATGCATGGCCGAGATAATACCAACCATAGCCCCACTACGATGCCCTTGAACTAATAATGACTCCCCATCGGGGAGAGGAATACGCACAACCTTCTCCTTACACAAAATTTCCGCTTGGTGCTTAGACAGCCAATCCATGCCTACCACTATATCGAAACTACCGAGTGTAACGGGAAGGAGATCAATATCAAACACCTGACCCACGAGATCTAGTTTGCACCCGAAGAGTACATTCGAGGCCTCGATCGTCTTACCATCGGCTAGTTCTACTATTTGTTTAACTTCTAAGGGTGTTGGGGTTATCCCCAATCGTCGACTAAATTCTAGGGACACATAACTCCAATCGGCACCAGAATCAAATAACACAGAAGCAATATGATTGTTTGCAGGAAACGTACCGGTGACAACATTGCCGTCATTCCTAGCATCCCCTGCCCCAAGCTGAAACACCCTGCCCCGAGCACCATTACCCCCATTGTTGCCATTGTTGTTGTTGTTCCCAACATTGTTGTTATTCGGGCGGTTGTTGTCGTTAGCGTTTTGATTTAACTGAGGGCAGTCCCGCTTAAAGTGACCCTCGTCACCACACTGATAGCACCCCTTTCTGAAGCCCTGATTCTGCTAGGGTGGTTGTCCCTGCTGTCTCTGGTTCTGCTGGTTCTGTTGCTGCTGGTGTTTGGGCTGTGGGGCCCTACAATCTTTGGCCTCGTGGCCCGCTTTACCACACCTGTTACATATCCGTCCACACTGCCCGAAATGATGATAGCCACACTTGTTACACCGTGGCTTCCTCCCTACATACGAACCCTGACTTTGGCTACCTCCCTGGCCTTGATTGACAGAAGACGACTGGCTGATGCTGCGATTGCTATTGTTGTCTGGCCTTTTCTGAGTCTAACCCGCACTAGATGCTTTGTCGTAATCATTCCACTTCCGCTTGTTATCATTAGCGGACGCAGTGGCAGTGGGTGCAGCAGCAGTAGTGGTTGAAACACGCGGTGGTAACGAGTTACTCTCTACCTCTTGATCCACAATCTTGTGGGTCAAACGGACAATCTGTGTCAAATCATTGAGATGGGCTGCAGTGACCAAACTCTTCACACGCGGAGGCAGCCCCTTGATGAATAACTCAATCCTCCGAGACATAGGCCGGGACAAATTCGGGCACATGTCGGCCAGTTCATACGATCGCTTCACATACGCTTCGACTTCAGATCCTACCATCTTCAAGTCATAATACTCGTTTTCCAACTTCTGGACCTCATCCCGAGGACAATACTCCTCCCTGATCAGTTCTTTAAAATCATCCCAAGTTGTGGCATTCGCTGCCTCGATGCCCAGCAACTGCACTTGGGCATTCCACCATGTTAGGGCACCATCCGCCAAGGTACCCGCAGCATATTTCACTCTGTCCCCAGCGGGACAGTTACATATAGCAAACACGGACTCTGCTTTCTCGAACCATCTCAAGAGTCCCACAGCCCCTTCAGTCCCGGTGAAGGTCTGTGGCTTACAGTCCATGAACGTTTTAAACGTACAGAAAGGCTGATTGTTCTGGGGATGCGCTTGCTGACCTAAAGGATGAAAGGAAACACATTATAGGAGTGAAAAGACGTGTACGCGATATAAGAGTAAAGAGTACTTGGTACATTCCGTACCAGCTTGATAGGCTGCTAAAGCCTCAGCCACCCGGGTGTTGATTAGGTCAGTCAACTCAGCCTGAGTCATGTTAATGTTGCCACGTCCGTGTCCTCGTCCATTCATGATTCTATATATAGAGATGAACCGATTCAGGAAATCGAAACGAGATAGAAATCAAGTATCATGTTGATATCTATGTACTACCAAGTTCACACATAATAAGGCAGAACCCTTCTCACGCTTGATAAGCCTCACTGGGACTTGCATGCACCCCACGTTATTATTAAGTGTGCACCCATAATAATAAGGCAATTTGCATGCTTATCTCAGTGCCTCTTAGCTTGCGCTCGAAGTTTCCCCCGTTCACACAACACAACGATTGGTATCACAAGTTTACAATTCACATAAGTCGAAGAGTAGTGTCACACTATCAAGTCACCATAGCATCAAGTGTATCGTTTCATGCAAGTTATGAGTGTGTGACTACTAAGGAAGTAATGCATAAACTAAACAGAAGACGAACCTTGCGATCTGGAGCTGAGTGTCATGATCGATTCTTCGAAGGTATTCGGTTATAGTCTGGTTTTATAAAACGTTTTAAAACCTAGTTCGCTATAACCAGTGGCTCTGATACCAAACTGTAACACCCCCAAAATACCACCTGCGGGAACTCCGCGAGGCGTGTTACTCATCAGAGTTCGAGCCACCAATCACATTGAACCAATGATAAATATTCAAATAAAACATGTCATGAATTACCAATAGAAAATATCAAACATAGGGTTACTCCCAAAGAGTTGTGTAGCGGAAGCATATAGTAAATCGTTTAACAATTGTTTCATAGTAAATGTTCAAAACCAACGTTTCACTTATAAGTTAATCCAAGAGCCTCAATCCATGACCACTCCAGCACTCCCAGATAGCAAGTCCACGTCACGAATTCTAGTGACCTGCAAGCATGCAGATAAGTGTGTCAGACGACGCTGGTGAGTTCAAGGTTTTGTTAACGTGTGTAGTTACCAGATATCTGTTAAGTCAACTCATCGTTTCGTTTTGGGATTGTTATTAACGTAGGAGAGTCTGATATACTGGAAGTGTGTCCAATATATACCATGGGAGTGTGCCCAATATAACCTGGGAGTGTGCCCAACCCCAATGCCCCTAACCAAGCATTAGTAATGATGTCCAGGTAACTAGATCACGCCCGTCCTTACGGCCCGGTGTGAGGGTGTCAAACCTAATAGCGCTATCAACTAGTTACCCCATTGCCTTACAGGCAACACGGTAGATGATTGATTCTGTGTTCAATAACCAACATCCCAAATAACAGTTTACCCAGTATTCCCTTTAGAAACGTTTACCAGATGTCCCAAACCACCGGGACGCATGCTTAGAAAAGTGCAGTGAACTCACCTTGGTTTGCTCGGTATGCTAAGCTATGTGCTCAAGGTAAATCAATCACGTCCTAAAGTACGCACGTGTACATAATCAGTTTATATTCAAGTTGTTCACGTATAGATATAATCACAGAAGTACTGAACATGTATTCCATATCATACAAGTCATGCACATCACGTAACAGCAGTTAATCAATCCAGTTAACTTCTAACAGAGTTAAGTCGAGTTACTGTGCAAAGTATTCAAGTCGGCGAAACACAGGTTGACGAAACATACTCTGTTTCGTCAATCACCCTTTGGCGAAACAAAATTCTTTTTCGTTGATAACCCTTGGCGAAACACAATTCTATTTCGTCGAGAGTTCTGTTTCGCCAAACAAGTCAGTTACGTCAAACATCAGTTACGCAGAAACCCTAATAATTGTTAGCAGCCGTCAACATCATACGAAGGTCATACAATCATCATCATGCAGAAATCATATGGTATTCATTCAATCGCAACAGGATCACACATGTTAATCCTAAACCGTCTATTCATGTGATGATCAAGCTCAAAGATTTACAATATTAACCATCCTATATCATCGAACAATACTCCAAACAAATTAACAACAAGAACCCTATGTGCTAACTATGATTACTAATCGATGACATTAGTGGCAGGCAATTTGTATTTCCCAACCAATTCAAATAATTATATCACATGGCCATCATTTACATCGGAATCATCATCATTAATAAAATAACCAACAATAGCCGAAAATCTAATAGCACCTCAGGATGGTATTGGACCGATTTCATATAATATTTGTGTAGTGGATCAATATATTACTAATATCATATCACCATCACAAGCAATATATCACCATGGCCGACAACTATGAAGTAATTATCATACATGTCATTCATAACAAACATTCTAGATCCATACTTTCACATGAAAACACATCGGCTATAAATAATTATCAGCATGAAAAGATTATACTAACTGAATAAAGAACAATCAACCCAACAGGATCTAACTTCGGATAAGAGAAGGGCAGTCGTCGGGTTTCAAAGAAAAGCGGGAGAGAAAAGGAGAGGTGATGTGATTAGGGTTTCTATTTGCCAAAAAGTGTTACGAATGGAACAGAACACAGAATAAATAATTCGTGTACCGAGTTGGGCCCTTAATGGGCTTCGGCGAAACTGGGCTCGGCGAAACAGACTTTTGTTTCATCGAGTTGTTCTTGGCGAATCAACTTTTGTTTCATCGAGTTCATTCATGTGTTAACAGTTTAAGTTTTTCAACAGGTTTCAAGTTATACAACCAAACACATAATCATGCAAACACAATACGTTTCATCATATCACCATGTGCATATTACAAGTCAACAAATCAAACAACTAAACAGTCAAAGTCAACGTGCATTTAATGCGAAAGTGAAAGTCGGAAACTCGAGTTGTCACATCACAGTTATCAGACAAATCAGAAAAATGCTGATGGAGTTCAGTACATAGACAGACATAGTATTGAGACATAGAATGTGCCAGAAACCAAGAGTTACACTAGTATAGTGTGTAGGAAAGTAAGGATCATAAAACTGCCTTCCTAGAGATAGTTTAAGTGCCGGAAAGTGCCTAAAACTCACATAAACTGCTGAATTCAGCAAAATTCAACAAAAATCAGCTTTTAAACGACTAAATATGAATCATGGTTAAATGGTCCAGAATGCTTTCCTAAGTGTCGAGAATCAAAACTGTCACAAAAGGTAACATAAAGCACACTAAACTGCGTAGTTTAGCACCTTAACGAACTGGTAACCAACCGAACAACCGGACACTACCCGAAACACCAAATTTTCATTAGAAGCATTGTTTCATCATTTCCGAGCTAGTTATGGTCCCCGAATATCATAACACACTATATAACATCATAACAACTTATAACCTAACTAAACCATTAGATTTCAACTAACTAAAGGACTAAGTGTTGTTGGAGTATTATAACTTAAACCACAAGACCACAACTTCATTTTCATCACAACTTAACCAACACCATCTTTCTTCTTCTCCTTCCCCCACCTTCGGCCGAGATCACCAAGCACACCACCACCATCTTTCAAGCTTGTTCCATCCATTCTCTAGTGATTAAAAGGTGTAAGGAGCTTAACAAAGGAGCTAGGAGCCTTTGGAAGTGGAAGGACCTATCTCACAAGCTATTAACCACCAAATTCATCATCATCTTCATCTTGTGTTCATCCCTAGCCTTATGCTAGTAGTAAGACCTTCATAATCTCATTTTACATCTTGTTTAGTTGGATAAAAGATGATACAAGTAAATAATCATGAAGAACACTAAAGATCAAAAACATAATCTTTAACATAAGACTAGAAATCATGATGAATCATGTTGTTTAAGTGTTATTATGCTTCTTGATTGTTGATTGTTGGTGTTAATGATGTTAAACATCATATGAACTTGCTAGATGGTGATTAAAGACATAACCTAGCAAGATACGAGGATGATCTTATGAAAGATCAAAATGATCATCCGTATGTGAAAGCATGAACTTGAAGTATAAAATGTTTTCTTGAAAAATGATGATCAAAGTGTAATATAAATCATGTAAGTGGATGATTTCAAAACTAGTTTTCTCAAGAAACTAAGTTAAAATACAAGATTTACATAAACTTGGTTCTTAAAGAAACTAACCACATTTTTAGTGGTTAATCAAGTGTAGAAACATGTTAATGACAAGAAGAATTAAAAAAGAAACATTTTTAGAAAATCATTTCACAAGTTTTAAAGATCTAAATTCTTTAAGAATGATGTTTTTAAATAAACAACCACACTTTAAAGGGTAACTAAGCTTACTAAACAGTTTACTAAGTTACTACAAATTTTTTAAAATTTTTAAGTTCATGAAGTAGTGTAAAATGCTTAATTTTGGCACTTGGTAAGTATTGTTTGATTTGTTGTTGATTGTGATGATTTTTAAAAGAAAATGATATGCTTTGAAAGTATGGAAACCTCCATTTTTAAGGGGAAACTATGGCAAAATTTTTCTAGAAATTTAGCACTTAGAAAAATATTTTTAAACAAGTATTTGCAAGTATATTTTAATCATGAATTTTTCATATAAAGTTGCCATAATTTTTGTTACAAAAATTACAAAATATTGGAGGTTGGTTTTTGATAATAAAAGTGACTAAATATGTATTTAGGAGAATATATATTTAGATGTCACCATGTGTGTGATTACTTGTATATTATGTGTATTAGTTATATTATTTTAGGACTTGAACTAATATAACTCACCAAATATTACCAAAATTCCAAGAATTAAATACATAATTTATACCCAAAAAATAGAGAAACCGAACAAGGAATATAACTCACATAAATATTCTGGAATTAAATCCATAAGTATATTTTGGATAAACGGTATTTTGGAAACCAAGAGAACAAAAATATGATTTTTATAATGGTTACAAAAATATATCATATTTTTTACAAGAAGGAAATATATTATTTTTGGGTAAAGAAAAACATATGTGTTTTCTTGAATTACTAGAAAATATATTATTTTTGGGGAAATATATATTTTCTTAAATAAACTTAGAATATATTTTTTTTGGGTGAAAAATGGATTTATAAATATTTTCTAAGGTAATCTTGAAAATGTAATATTTTTGAGATTTATATGAAAATATAAACATTTTTGCCAAGAAGAAGTATAAATAAATTTCTATAAATGATTTCTTAAAAATATATATTTTAAGAATATATACTGGTGAATTTTTTTATTAGAAATATTATTCCGAAAAAATGTAATACAAAAATTAAGTATAAGAATACTTAATAAACGCAATAAAAATACGTATTCTCGTACGTATAAATACACCGGGATACGCCACCGATACTTGGCAAAAATATACAAGTTTAAATAATACGAGTATGAATACACCCATCCTTGGGGAAGTTATACATGTACAAATATATAAATGTGTCAAGTTAAAATATATTATTTTAACAAATATTCCGAAATTTAATAAATATAATTTAAGTTAAAATATTTATTATTTTAACAAATAATTATATAATTTGGAAAAATATTAAGACACAAGGAAACGTAACTCAAAGATGTTAATTAAGACTAAAAGTCAAGGCACTACCTATCCATCTAATAAACCATAGTACGTTTGTAGGTAGTCGTGTGAACAAGTAGCCGCTTTGAGTTACATCGGATTCGAGACGCAAGACTGTGAGTTCATGCCCCCTTTTCTTTTAACTGTTTTCAGTTTTATAACTTCGAAGGGTGAAGTACATGCTACAAATTGTTTACAAACGTTTACATATGGTATGGTTAGCTAAGGAATGAACTGTTAGATCATGTGAGTGGTGGGTACAAAGCTTAAGACCATTAATCCTCGTAGTAGGACCGAGGGACATGAGTGATAGATCTATTTGGGTGTTACGAGCCCCACCCATGAGGACCGGGATTTGGCCCATGAGGTGACTATGTCTTCCAGCCGGAAGCGCGGTACAAAATCCGCTAGGATTGAGCCTTCCTGCATCAAAACTAACGGTTATTATCAACGCGTGACCAATTTTACCGTTTTGCTCTTATTAGTTATATGGGTTTACCCTATAAGGTAACCACTCGAAACTCATTATCTATTAACCATTGTATGACCAATTAATCATAATTAGTCCTTTTTAACCATTAAACATGGTTTATTATCATTGTCTTTTGTTCTGAACCGCACATGTCGTGTCGGAACATCACAATTTTAAATAAGACTTTATATTATTCATAACCTATAAAACCAATAGGTATTTAATACAAAGAGTGTAAGCTGTACTTACCTAGCATCCAGATTATGCCTTTCTTCATTCCTGATTCGTTTGACCCGCTACATTCCCAGGCTTCCACCTAGCTTGTTAAGCGTACAACTATCATTGTAATTTGTAAGATGGTTAGATTAGTCATAATCATACACGACTATTCCATCCTGCGTTCTTTATGTCGAAATTATCATTCGATCATATAGAAGGTCATTTTGACTTTAAAAAAATCAAACTACCTATTAACAAAAGTAATTACACGATGTAGCTTAACCACTCGTTTTATTACCTTTCCTTTATACGATAAGCATCCTTATTAGGTTACCGTTTTAACTACTTATGAATTCAAGTTATTGTAATCGAATTTCATTCGATTAACACATGATGATATCAAACATCATTTTAAATCATAATATATCATCATTTTCATTTTATCATACTAACCCAATTTCCTAGCAAGTATGATCATGTACTCAAACACACCATTTGTTCAAGTATTTCTTGATTACTATCAAATATGATGATTCTAATCATAGTTATATCATCAAATTCATCATATGATTAATACCCACTTATCCTAGTGGGGTATATCATCAAATCATTCAAATTATAGCATCATATGTAAAATTTTCACTTAGGGTTTGATTCCTAAGCAAGTATCTATCACTAATTCAATCATAGCTTCAATAATTCATTCACAATTCATTTATAATTCGCGATTATGATGATTATCCAATTTTCACAACTTTACAAATCATCAAAAATTGACATACCTTATAATCCCCTAGCTTGGGTGATCATTAATTCACGTTTAATTGTGAATTTGAGCTTCGATTGAGCCTTTAATTTGATGATTATGTTGAACTAGGGTTTTAAAGAGCTCCCTGGGAGCTTCTGGTCGAATACAACAGAACACACATATGTGTGTGTTTTGTTTTATGTTCTTTTTATTTAATAAACTTTCAAGTTTTTCCACATTGGCCCCTCTTGTTTGGTAAGTTTATTAAGTTGGCCACAACCCACTTAATTTCTAACATTATATCCACTTATTAACTAGGTTAAACATTCCTAGTTAAATTTGTGGGTTCGGGGAATTCATGACTAAGTTTATTTTAAGTCCCGTTAACTTGGGCTTCTATAAACTTTATTTTTCTCGAAAGCTTTCTTTTCCCCTTTTATTAAATAGAGTAAAATGCAATTTGCGTCCCTGTGGTATGTCCCAAACATCAACTTGAGCCCCTAAAAACATTTTTTTGCATTTTGAGCTCCTGTGGTATGCATTTCATAACACTCTGAGTCCTTCTGTCAAGATTCTGTCTGTTTGACTGTTTGACCCAGGGGTAAGACCGTCTTTTTGCATATATTTTCAATAAAATCATTAAATTCATTATCAAGTCCCAAAACCCAGTTCATCTTCATCATCTTCATCTTCATCTTCATCATCCCAGATCTTCATCATCTTCATCTTCCAAAAACCCCAAAATTCATTATTAAACCCAGATTTAATGTATATATATATATATACCTGCAATGCTGCAGCACAGACAAGGAGGTAACGGGAGAGTTGATGGTGGTGCCAAGGCCTAGAAAGGCCAAAATATTACCTCATCTGCTCCCCAGCCCCAAAGGCCAAAACCCTAACCCTAAATCGCTTCAATTTTCACTTCTCTACGCATGGGCAGAACTTTCTGATCCAATCCAATCGATTCCTGTTTGTTAGCAAATCTCTGTTCGTTTGATTTGAACAAACAATGTCTGCGATTGTGTGCGGGAAGAGATCGTTCTTCGAAGACCTACAAACCTCCCCAAATTCTGCTTCTCCTCCGGCTTCCAAGAAAATTCGCTGCTTTACTTCAATTTCTCCGGTTAGGTTTTCATCGTTCGCTACTTCTCCGCCCTCGCCTTTGCTTGTTGATAAGCTCCGATCGGTTTTCCCTAATATGGACAAGAAGGTAGGGTTTTTTAATCTATCGTAATCGTATGTCTGTATATGTAGTTTAACTTATGCAATTGCTGATGTATGAATCTATTGTTTTTGCTTGTGAATGGCGTGAATCAGTATGATTGAAATTATTCATGGTGAATTCAGCGAACTTATTCATGGAATTGAAATTATTTAAGGGTTTAGAAACATATTTGGACATTTAAGGGTATAAGGTCAAACAGTCAAACAATAGTCAAACAGTCAAACAGTCAAATACATTAGGGGATAAGGGTATATTGGACATTTAACAATAGTCAAACAGTCAAACTGACGGAAGTCAGACGGAAGGACTCATACTGTTATGAAATGAATACCACAGGGGCTCAGAATGCAAAAAATTGTTTTTAGGGGCTCAAGTTGATGTTTGGGACATACCACAGGGACGCAAATTGCATTTTACTCTATTAAATATTAGGTTTAATTATATAAATCCTAATATTTCCCGGGTTAATTTTACCACTAACTGTACTTTACCCGTCTTTTAGTATTAATATGGTTTGATTATCAAACCTGTTTTCGGGGTGTTACAAAAAGAATGTGAGGAAGCTGTTGATCGTTACATTCAGAATCCTCCTCGTACTACTAATTAGAAAATGAAGCAGAAGGAGGTGATCATGAGAAACGTGGGTGCTGAAAGGAACTTTGGGTTTAAGACAGATACATAGTTACCGCTGAAAAAAATAGATTTGATGTGTATGGCAACAAGTCTGGGATTGTTAGTTGGGCGTATAACGATGAAAAGGGATTGTTCTTAGTGAAGAGAAAGAATGGAGCTGTGGAGTACTACAATAATGCCGAAGATTTTGAATCTTGGACTGCAGTAGATCTTCGAGAACTGAGCAAAGCTTCTTATCATGATCAATGCAAGGATCACAATTGCAAGATTGGACGGAATTTCTTTAACAAATTGCAGCAACAAGCTAGAGTGAACTTCAATGATAAGAAATTAGCTCAATCATTTGTCTTGGAGCATGAAGATGTTTTAGATCCTTCCACCAACAAGCCGTTTAAGACAGTAATGTGGCCTCCTACGAAGCAAACAAAGAATGGTCCATTACTGAAAGAGCTTCCAGATAACAGCTTGAAGGATTTGCAATTCTGGATGTACGATCCCGTTACCGGTCAAACAGTGATAGTTTGTGAAACTGAAGAGTACATGGTTGCTGACGTGAAAGAATTGATGCGTTTTGGAGAAAATGATATAAAGCTTCTAGGAAGAACACAGATCAAGAGTGATCCTCAGTATGAAGTTTGTGCTAAGAACTTCATAGTTGCGATTGCTCAGATTACATTGCTAAATTATGGTCTTGACAACATTCAAGAGTGGAAACTCAACTGTTTGGTCCTTATGTTGGAAGACAACTACCTGATTCCCAGAAGAAATAAAAGAAGAAGCGCAAGTGAAGCATGAGCAGCCAAGACAACAAAAACCTAGGGGGATATTGTTAGGGCATGTACTTATTTAGGTTTAGGTTATCTTGGTTTACTTGTTTTGGATTGGTTATATGTTAGTGTTGGTCTTGGTCGTTAGGTCTCATATGCTTATAAGGATCGGGCTTGGCCCATTAGTATTAGGTCATCCTATAATCTATAAATAAGATGTTCCTAGGTCTTGTGTTAGTTGTTGATTGTTTGCAATACAAAGTGTTTGTGTACCAGACGATACTTGATATCGTGTGCACTTATTCATCAATACAATCGACTTGTTCTTCATCTTCTACACCTTTTTTTGTAATTTTCTGACTTACAATAATAGTAGTAGTAGTAGTAGTAAAAGTAAAAGTAAATAATAATAATAATAATAATAATAATAACAATAGTAATAGTAATAGTAATAGTAGAGGCCAGTTAACGTATAATACGGCTTAACGTACATCATGTACAACAGATAATTACACACATTCATTTGAAAATCACGCACGTTATAAACTAAAAAACCCAAATCACGCATGTTGGAAAACATTAATCACGCATGATGAAAACATTAATAACGCATGATAAAAACATTAATCACGCCCGTTATACACATAATCACGCACGTTGTCGTACGTGATGTACGTTAAGCCGTATTGTATGTTACACTTTTCCAGTAATAGTAATGGTAGCAGTAGTAGTAGTAGTAGTAGTAATAATAATAATAATAATAATAATAATAATAATAATAATAATAATAATAGTAATAATAATAACAATAATAATAATAATATCGAAAAGGTTATTTTACTTATTTTTGAAGGCAAACAGTTGAAACTTGACTATAAACATAGCATCGTAATTGCTACTACATATAAGACAACTCTTTTATGAGCAAAAAATATCAAAACCGTATTGCCTTGTAATTGTTGTCCAAACTCATGACTCTTCTAGTCTTCTACATCTTCCTCTCTTTACAATTGAAAGCTTCAGCATCACAAACATGGATCAAAGCCGGTTATTGGTACACCGGTAGCGAATATCCTATACCCAACATAAACACGGATCTTTTCACTCACCTCATATGTGCTTTTGCATACATCAATTCTTCAACCCACGAGCTCCTTTTGTTAACATCAGACGAGCCGTATGTATCGTCGTTTACATCTACCATAAAAAAAAACAACCCATCAGTTAAACCACTTTTGTCAATATGGACAGAAAATGAGTGCTGCGAACACAAAGACGGGAATTCATCCAAATTTTTGTCGATGACCGAAAACCCCGCCTATCGAAAGAGTTTCGTCGAGTCTTCAATAAAAATGGCTCGGGCTTACGGGTTTGAAGGGCTCGATCTTTGTGTTACAACTTTGTTAAAAACAAAGGGAAACATGACCACATTAGGGATCTTATTTAACGAGTGGCGAGCTGCGGTGGATGAAGAAAAACTGATCTTGACCATGGGAGGTCATTTCTCACCTGAACTCGACTTGGTGAGTTACCCCGTTGACTCAGTACGCAGAAATTTTGATTGGGTGCATGTTCAATCATACGACTTTCATACACCTAAGATCGATATGTTCACGGGGGCCCATTCAGCCCTATATGATCCATCTAGCCACAAGAATACCGATTATGGTATAAATGAATGGATCAAAAGAGGTTTACCGGCTAGCAAGCTGGTCCTGGGTTTAGCATACCATGGCTATGCCTGGACCCTTGTGGACCCTAAAGATAATGGCATCGGTGCACTGGCTAAAGGTATTGCTATAACAATAGATGGGTCGCTGAGCTATGACTATATCAAGAAGTACTTGAACAGTTACAGGGTTAATCCAGTGTATAATTCAACATACGTGATGAGTTATTGTGCAATTGGTTCGTTTTGGATTGGGTTTGATGATGTGGAGACTATCAGAAATAAAGTTGCGTATGCGAAAGAGAAGGGGCTTCTTGGTTATAACGTATGGCAGGTCCCTAATGATCACAACTGGGAACTCTCGAAAGCTGCTGGTAAGAACGACTATAATTTATCGTAATATTTTCTCTTCCTCCTCGATTTATTTTCATCCTGTTAGACTCACGCGTAAAAGCACTACCACTTTTGCACTCACTTGACGCAAATATTGTCGCATGTCTTGTGATAGTTTGTTTTCCTTGTCATTGAACTATATTAACACATGATGCTTAAAAAGAGGTTAACGGCAATTTGGTAAAAAGACATGGTCAAATGTTTTTATTTTTCTTCTGATTTTTCATAAACTATTGGAGTGAAGTACACGTTTTAGCCTTTATGTTTAGGGTGAGAGGGGCACTCCCCTCTTAGGGAGTCCCCTCTCTTACGCACACTCAATCATGTTATGCCACGTTAACTCCCCTCTTAAACTCTCCTCACAACCCAATTTGATGGCGGCACTCCCCTCTTAGGTGACTTGTTTTTTTATTCAAAAAAAAAAAAAAATAATTGATTGGTTGGAAATTAGGGTGGCCCCACCATCTCCTCTCTCCTTCTTCGGTGAACACTCCCCTCACACCCTCCCTGATTTGCCTCCCCTCTTGGATGGCGGCACCCTTCCCGCACGGCAAAACCCTCCCCGCATGGGGTCACCGAGGGTGCCCCCACACCCTTATACTAATTTTGAAAAATTGTTTCTAAACTAATGTAATATCAACAACGATTGTCCTTTATGTTTGAAAAGGCACGCACATCACATCCTTTTCCCTACGGATGATAGATTTTTGTTATGGCATTAACTGCACATGACTGCAGTTTAGTCATTTACCATTTTATTCAAAAATATTAAAAAAAAGTTGGGCCCCATTAAATAAAATAAAAATATTCCAAAAAAGTTATAAATTCAAGAATTCTATCTTTTTCTCCCTGACCAAGAACACCATTAGTAAATCTTCACAGCAAGTGTCAAACCCATAAACTATTTGCTGTGAGTACGGATGAGTGGTTCAAGCATATTTTCAGAGGGTGCGATCGAGTTTTTTCACCTAAAAAATACACTAATTTTTTTTCAAGGGGTGTGTCCGCCCACCCAAGGCTTCACCTAGGACCGCTAGTTGCCGGCCACCTCCACCTGTGTGGATGCGGGAAGGGTTATCGCTATGGTTGAGGCCGAGGATGCAAGAGGTGTTGTAAGGGGCGCAGCTTACTTGGGGCAGGAGGGGGCGCCCGCCCCCCTGAACTTTTCAATGCGTTTCAGAAAAAAAGGGGTCAAGCTTCGCCAATGGGAAAAACGATCTTCCGGCAATGATGATGCCGCAAAAACGAGGGTTTGGTGAGCTTCGTATAGGCCATTCAGGAGAGAGAGAGAGAGAGAGTGTTCTGGTGATGATGATTTGCCCCCAAATACAACCCTTTTATATCTATAAAAGGAACGTTCTATACAGAATACTAAATAATACGAGAAGACACAGAACAAAATGAATTACCCATTTTTTTAATTCTAAAAAAATATAACTTTTTTTCCCTCACAAAACCTAAAAAGTAAATGAAGAAAATACTACAAATGTAACATTTATTTTTTCTCACCACAAAATATCGAAAGTGAGTTTAAAATACAAAAATCTCTTAACGTACAAAGCACATGCAGCCACAAAATAACATGCATAATTTTGTTTTACACATGCGTGATTTTTTTTTACCACGTGCCTAATTAGGGGTTGCTCACGCGTGATTTCAGTGTTTTGTTCATACGTGATTTTGTGTTTAACCTATGCGTGATTAGGGTTTAAATTTTAAAACATGCATAATTTAGTCGCGTACACTTCGCACGTTAAGGGGCTATTGTACGTGAACCTTCCCCAATGAGGATCACTAAAAAAGTGGAGAACCAATGAACAATGTTTTTTTTAACGGTAGAACAATGTATTTAACATGTTAAATTTATCTTAAAATTTCCATTTAAAATGATAAAAAATAATTTTTAAAAAAAAAAATCGGAGCTTTTGCATATAAAGATGTGTAGAAGTTATTATAATTAAAATAAAAGTCATTTTTGTAAGAAATTTTTCCTTTTCTTGTTGTTTTT